>JARKID010000191.1:0-166860 GCA_029449255.1 Mycena polygramma
ACAATCCTGGGATGTGCGTGGCAAAATGAGTTGACCCCAGCATGCCACGTCCGAGCAGCAGGATAGAGCAGGTTTTCATGAAAATTTCTCACGTGCAGCTAAGCTTCTGTTTTTCTCCCTCAGTTCAATACGGTGCTTGATGCTCCGGATCGACATTGGAACTTGTCAGACTCAGAGGTTGAACATTCATTCGATGTGAACCAACCGACAGGAAGACTCGGCGGAGAGTGGTGCACTTTCAGAAGGAGCATCACGAAAAACAAAAATACCAGTGCTGGACGTGATACTGCACTAGTCCAGTATGCGTGCGGTGTGCAGATTCAGAGATCTGACACCGCTTGTTGAACAGGATGGCAAGGGAAATGAATGAAAGAACACACATCCATTTATAGTAGCTTAGTTGCTATAAAAGGTGAAGTTATGCGCAAAGGAGGTGCCTGTTACGCATTATGTCGTACCCTAAATTCCAGCTGTCCGGAGACTGTGGACACCATCAACCTTTGGCGTCTATGACGTTCGGAACGTTGCGTAATTCGAAGGGGAAAGGTTTTCGGGTGCAAGAACTTTTTATTTTGCTCAGGTCCTAGATTCTCCTTGTACTGTACTTTCAGGATAGTAGAGAACTCAGCTCCCCTCCTCTCGAAGGAATCAGCTTGCAGGACAATAATTGGCAAGGCTAGCCGACCACATCAGACACATTTGATGCCGGCCGGGACATTCCGGTCTGTTCAAAAAAGTTGAACCAAGTTTGAACCAGGTGCAAGCAATGGTTTTTACCGCTGGTTAGTTGATCCTGAAAACGGCTATGTACTTCCACTATCCACATGCTGGCTGCCTGGACCCATGGCCTCTCATCTCAATTTTACTTTGTCAGGTGTTGACGTTTTCTTTACAGGAGCTGGATGTTCAACACAGTTCCAACATCGGAGCATCAGTGTACGTTCGTGTAAGCACCCGTGCTCTCAACTACTACCGCTACCCAGGAGCGGCTCATTTCTTTTGGGGGTGCACCGGAAGATCCCGGGGACCATCAAATGGGTCTGATGTCGCCAGCTGGCTTGCTATTCATCGTGCAAGAGGCCAATGTCTTCGGAATCATATACAATCAGCTCATTGACGGTGAGTCAACGCACGGAAGCTTAAATCCAGGATATAGGAAAAAATATAAACTTCAATTTCTTCTGTTTGGAATTATGCAACGTTCCGAACGTCATACGCGTCAATCAGATTCTTGTGAGTTGGAATTCCGTTGGAATTCCTTTTGCGCATGACCAAGTATTATTCAGTTACTTTGAATGCCAATGAGGTCAAAGAATACGGAGTGCTGTGTGGAAGTCAAAATGTGATTGTACACTGAATGTCACGAAACAGATGGCACAAGTTGGTCCATCATAGTGTTCTATTGGGGACGGAAGTACGTACAGAGCGCAAGACTGTCATCCCTACTACACCTGATCATGATAGGAAGTAGACGGTGGACACGGACGCCGCAAACTCCGACGTGATGTGATCATTATGTTCAACCTGCCGTACAACACCGAAGTGCGAAACTACTGCCTCAGATGTGTTGATTCCATGTTTTGTCCTGATTTTATTTGGATAGGAATACCGTAGTATTTCGATCAAATCGAACATAGGTGTGACGCGTGACTTATTCAACCAATTCGACCTTTCGAGAATCGGCCTGGGGGTGCGTGACAGACAGAAAAATTTCGATAATTGGCTGGAATGATGTAGTTTCATTGGTGCCTAGTGCAGGCACAGTCCTATGGTATACAGCTATGTGCTACACCACCTTTAGCATTTTTTCCCCGGGCCTTTCTTACACTGTGATTTCGCGCCAGAAGTCGGGTTGGAACGCTGATTTGGTGCTCCTAGATGGAAATTGGGTGGATTGTGACTTCTGAATGGCTGTAAGGACTCACAAATGCATTCACAAATTTATCTGCATTTTACGATTATTTTTCGAACCGCTGGACCAATTCGACAGTGGCCCGGGTGATGCACCAAATTTCGAATCGATAGGGGAGCGCGTGACACGTGACTATCGATTTGATCGAAATACTAGGACCGATGATTAACCCAATAGAGGTCGGATCCGCAAAATCAGCCTCAAAATGAGTTTTGTCGGGACTTTTCAAATGTTCCCACGCTTTCTGAGGGTGCAGAAATGAATGTTTCAGCAAAACGAACATTTTTGGTTTTTTTTTGGTCAAAATTTAGCCAAAATTTTGTCAGGACTGCGGATCCGACCTATATTGGGATAATCACCGGTCCTGAAATACTACGGTATACAAAATGACTGAGTTCACATCAGCACACTGACTCGCTTCTGCACTGCTTCTTACTCAACATCTTCCCGTGAAGCATAAAAAATATTTCTTATGCTTCACACGACACCGGGATAGCAAAAGATAAATTGTCTACTTCAAGCCTATCTCATCGAGATAGGTCACATATCCCACCTTCAGATAGATTGTGATATCTGGGCTATCCCGAGGCTATCTGAGGGTGAGATACTTTGCCAAAAACGCAGTTAATGTGTGGGCACTGTGCACGACCCTCTTCTGGTCTTCACGAGCGAACAAAGTAAATGCAGGCCGCAGATCTGGACACGTCTTGTGCCAAATGATCGCCAAATGGCTGCTTTGAGGCTGCTCCATCTGCTGTCCGAATCTTGCATAATAAGTACTTCCGAAATACTCTCTAGTGCTGTGATAATTATAAGCTGAGAGCTCTCTAAGAACTCTCGCAGGCTTAAGACACGAAGAGACATTGAGAGTTGAATCCGGTGAGGCTGTTCTCATGGCAGACAGCTGCTCGTTTTTCCAGTAACAGCAAGTATATGCATGTGGATAGCTACACTTACATGAGGGCAGTAGGTTCTCGAAGGAATATTTATGCGCACGTTGGAAACGGTTCAACTCTGACCATTTCTGATCCTCGAAATGTTGACTATTGCTACGCTGAATTTATCACTCACATTGAGCATTTGTTGCTTTCCGCAGGGCCCAGACTCTTGTCAGGGAAGCTGACCCTCGGACACCGCAATGCCCCGAAAATGGGTGCTGTCACACACTTACATAATCACGCAGAAGCGAACTCTCTTCGTTGCGCCACCCGAGCTCTGGACGGACGGAGCTATTACGGCTCGCTGGGTCCAGCCGTAACTTTGGACAACCTTTATTGCGACCCTTCACCGGCAGGCCGTCTGGCTGGATCCACGACCTTCCCCCGTTTATGTCCGGCCTACCTGTGTCTCGCCTCGTGTCGGGGATCTAGCGAGAATCTATCGCAAACTCTGTCAGAGCGCCTAGTCGAATTGTCTATCTGTCCACATTCACGTCCACCCGTGCGATCTCCCAAGATTAATTCGAGCTGGACGGAGCAGACTGTATAGGTATCAACAGATTTCTGCCGACAGCCAAGCGGTCGGTCCGTTCTCTGTTATCAGCTAGCGCACGGACGGCTCTCCGAATTGGAATCATGTGGCTACCACATACCTCAAAAAGTCGACTGTCACATCCCCCGCCTCCTCGTCTTGGGCTTTTGCATGGTGTGCTACGGCCCACCATCTGGACGTCAATCTGTACCTTGTCGCATGTGTTGTCGCGTTTCGACAAATATGTGCCTGCATGCGTTAATTACTGGACCGCTCTGCTCGGAATTGCGTCAACCCGTGGCGTGCGGCTTGGCGCCTGTTATACTTATTCCTGTGTTTGAGGTTTGGCTCTCATTGGCCGGCGAAAAGTGCCCGGGGCCTGTGTGAGTAAGTCGTGGGGTTCATTTTGGAGCTTACTGACCTACTCTTCGTTTTTTTGCAGGTTTTTCGGACCAGGTGCCAGGCCCACCGATTACATAGGCTCTCGCCGACAATCCGTGGTATATAATCGCCAGCCGTTCTGTCATGGGCGGCAGCGGCGCATCGCATATTAAGTCGAGGCTCTTCCGGCAAGCCGCGAACTCGCACAGGAACTATCAAATCGAATCTCGCCCACAACACGTCTCGCTACTGGAGGTATCTGGCGGCACCTAATCGATGTATCGATTGATTAGAATGGTTGGAGCCCAAGCACGCCTGGGTTTTGCCTTGGTTATACCCCGGCAATTTGCGGATTTCATTTTAAAGACAAAAAGGGAACTCGAAATGAATTTTTAATGTGGAGATCGTATCTCCACGCCTCGACTCACGTCGTAACGTTAATTTGGACCCACAGGCCACGGGCGCCCACGAGGCCGAAGTGTTGACGAAATATCCGTAGCACCGCGACTCATCTCTCTTCAAGTCTGGCACTATCCCGCGGTTGTATGGGGGGAGACTAGAGCGTACGCAGGGCGACCCTGTGCAACGTCGTGTTTATTTTAATCGGGTGCAAGTCTATTGGCTGCCCTAATCACGGTCTTGCTCTGTTTTTCTCCGGTCACAGTCCCGGGGCTCGGAGACATTGAGCCTCCTGCGCCTTGAATCTCCCTCGGGATCATTATTCTCGAGGCCACCGGTTCAAGCCCCTCGCTCGATCCCAGATCGGCAGGCTTAATTTTGTGGTCCCCGTCTTCTCGTCTTCACTGATGCGACGCCCCGCACGAGGCGGTTCGAATTTCCCCGGTGTCTGAAGCAAGAATAACACCAATACAGGCTGGGAGGATGCCTCTACAAAGCGTCTGTTTCGCCGGAGACGTGGTTCATTTTTACGATCAACATGTCATGGAATAGTGCGAGCAGGGAGGAAGTGTGCCCGTGCGCATCGAATACGGAATGCGGGGATCGCACGCGGATCTAAACCATGACGCCTGACCACGACAGGTGCAGATGCGCAGACTTTCTGGGGCTCACGCCACACATTGTCTCACCCTGACGGTTGCTCGCTATCTGTAACTTATGTCCACGAGCTCGGTCAGTTGGATTTTGCGCTTGAATGAGTCCGCGAATGACCTTCCCAAGACCTTCCTCCGTCTGCCCAAAATGGGAGTAGTCGGATTTTGTTCTTTGTATAATATCGTGCTTAACCGCCGCCGCGTGGTTCGGACGGATCCTTACAACTGATAAGGGCGCATAAGGCAGAGTTCCTGTTTTTAGGCGCAAGTCTCTTATTCGCTAAGTACTTACTGGGTCTTCCTTTCCCCCTTGTCACCAGGTGGACCACGGCGGGTTGGATGAGATTTTTTTCTTCTCGTCCACCTGCCTATACTTGCAGCCGAATGCGGTCTATTCTCGTATCTATCCAGTTATCTGCCACGGTATCAGACGTCCGATGGAGCAACCTTTTCTGGCTTTCTCTGGATATATGCTGTTCGAACAGCGGGAACGTGCGCATCCGATTCGGACTGGCGAGATCTTCCGGGCGCAGTCTCTGCCTTGCATATGTTACTGTAAGTCCAATGATATTGAACGAAACCTTGAGCCTTGAAGCAGAAGAATAGAGTATATAATAATATCTGGCACATGGTACGCATTACACATCGTTTTTGGTTACTGTCCTGTGTTTATCTCACCCTTCTTTAATCGCTTGGGCCAAGAGCCTAGTACACAGGTCCAGTAAGTGTGAAGAACCCGCGCTCCGCGAAGATTCCCCGGGGTGCACCTGTTACTGCACACTGGGCGCACCTAAGCTTACTGCTGGAACCCGTCGACTCAAAAGGCCGCCGTCGAGGAAAACTTCGCGATGGATAGAGTGCATGGTTCAACGTAAGTTCAGCCTTCGAACACGTCACCCCGCGCTCTTGCATAGCACTTCCAGGTCCGACACGGGGAAAAGAAACGCAAATGTGGAAGGTTCGCACAAGGTTCGCATGACGCGCGAGGATCTCCCGGGGCCGCTATCGCCGTCAAGGTACGCGACGTCGATGTCAACCGTAGGATGGTATCTCATGCATCCAGCGCTAGTAGGACATTCACGCCATCCTTTGCTTTCATGACGATCCCTTTATGTAAAGTCACGAATTCACCTGAGGCCAGATCAGCGCTGCATTCGGGCTGAGCGAACGGGCACGTATCTGCACGCAGATATAGGTATTCAGGGAATTGTACACAAGGCGTAGTCAAAGACAGGTTAGGAACTATCCACTAGAGGCAATTGTGCATGGAGGAATTCGAACCACCGGCCATCTCGGGCGGGCGGAATATCTTCGCTGTTCAACTCGGCGTTTGCCGAACTACTTGCTTTCCCCCTCTATCGAAGGGAAAGCAGTTGAGAACATTCTTTCCTACATTGACACTAGAGAGAACGGATCCACCTGAGTGCTATCAGAGAACGCGGGGCTCTGCATGACGTTCTCATCTGACATCCTTCTGTCAAATTACTCACTCCGGTGAGGCCACCTCGGCCATCTGTTCAGAGATAACAGATATCTCCAGTGCTTGCAGACCTCCGATCATCCTGAGGCATAATAGAGTGAGATTCTATCCCGAATCCGAACACCGGGGAAATTTTTACCATCCTGGCTTACGGTCAGTGATTGCATATCCCGCTCCCCGAACGAGTCGGCCATCCTGCCGCTCTTACCGTCGTTGCTAAGCAGAATGTTTTGATAAAAGCTCTGCTCCGTGCATCGCCGCAATTTTACAGCATTTCCTGAGTCCTTGCATTACAATTTGCAGGTCCGAAGGTGTGGGAGCCAGTCGTCAAGCGTCAAGTCTGTACGGATGTAATCCTGGGCGAAATGAACTCGGACCTCTCCAGCAGCCAATGGATCACCCGGGCCGCAGTGTCGGTTATATGTCAGCAGTGCTACAACTCGCTGTATCAAACGATGTAGACGGTCCGGAACGCACGGCGTTCGAAGGTGCTTTAGCGCCGAATGTATTCTTTATGCTATTTTATTACCATTCGGATGAGCGATTCAATACGTATGTGTATCCAGGGACCTTGTCCCACAACGAGTTGGGCGTATGGTCCTAGACCATCAGGCTATCCGTTGAATTACAGCGATCGGACATGGGAACCCCGTGAAGGTCTCATAATTATGAGGGGAGATGACACAAGGACGTGCAAGTTCGCTCGTGTTCCCTCTGTCCAAGGCCGTGTTCAAATGACGAGGAAAGAAGGAAACACAAATGCAGTGCCGTCCCCAGCGTGTGACAGGTTACGTGTGGGGGTACAAGACCAATGTCAGACGTTTCGCCAATTCCCAGAGGGATAGGTGGCTCGAAACGCGGACACGTAAATTTATCCTACGGACTACATGATGCCTTGAACATATGTTCCACACTTCACAAGGGTCGCCAGAATATATCCTAGTGAGATGCAATCATTAGGTCCGTCCCAAACCGCGACGGCGATCGTCAACTCGCTTAAAAAATCAAAGCCCATTGCCAGAATGTCGACCCCACCCACGAACCCAGTTGACAGGAAGCCGTCAGAATTCAGTTGAACAGAGAACACAGTTCCAGTCATCCTATTGGAATTGAGATTCTTGCGAGTCCCGACACTGTCAAGGTGCGCCATTTGCGGCCCCCGTGGGATCAATTCTCTGATAGAGTCTCCAGAGACCTCTGGGGACTTCAATCACCTAGTGATGAAGTCGGACGGGCGCGTAGAATTGAGTGATGAAGAAAGAGAACTGGCAGGCGCGTAGAATTGATCAAATATTGATCATAGGCCAGCCCGTGTTGCCCATTCCCCAGTCGCTCACGTGTAGCACTCCTGGCGTGTCCGGCGACTCCATAAGTAGTGACCTGCAGTATATTGCAGCTGCGATCCAGATATTAGATAAATACGGTAAGAAAACTGACAAAGAAAAACTGAACATGAACGCTATTTGCGGCACACTGGCAGTATATCGTTTGAGTTGCATTAACAGTGAAAATGCACCATACCCTCGTAAATTATTCACCTGCGGCTACACACACGTAGTCCAGAGAGAATTTGTCCTCCACAAGCCCTATTTCAATGTCAACTTCCCAGTGTTGAACTTGGTACTGAGCACGACATGCTATTGGCCGCCTGGGCGTGACGGGGCTTTGAGTCTGCCGGATATTAAATGGAGAATTGAGCTAGGAAACAAATCAATGACGCGCTGGAGCTGGCGCTCAAAGCGGGACATTCTACGCGACCTCGGGTTGTCACAGTAATCCATCAAATTCTACGCGATTCTCTGGAGAAACCTCTGTCCCAACCGATTCGACCTTCTGCGTGCATCATGGCGTTAGCCTGTCTCCGAGTTTTGGCTCTGTTTTTATAATCCCCCGACGGTCAAAGCAAAAATTGGACCCGTGCATAATGGCGTTAGCCTGTCTCCGAGTTTTGGCTCTGTTTTTATAATCCCCCGACGGTCAAAGGAGAATTGGAGAAAGGCGCACTGAACGTAAAATGGTAACGGAGCCCGAAAATATACCTGTGACAGGTAGTCAGTGCGGTGCTCGGGATATCCTCGCACCTCCGAAACCAGTCTTAGCTCAATTCATTTGAATATTATTATGACAGACGCGAGTTCCGCCTGGATGCTTAAAAAACACCGTGATGCGTTTGCACATCGTGAGGACGTCCGTAAAATCCTACCGCACAGCATCAGTGCAATTCAAATTCTATTCGCAGTGACCACCCTTACTTGGTCACCCAATCCATTCAGTCGTTCCTCCTTTGACCCAATACCCGCCCGATTTCCGCTATCACCGTCACTGCGCTTCAGGGTTGTGTTGACTGAATGGGGAATATTAATAACCAAAATGTGGAAGCGCGCCGCGGGGAAGACGGTGATAGCGGCGGAGGTTTGGTTCGGGCGGGCCCCTGGCGCTGGTTAGCACCGAGATGCGCGAGGATCCGCCGCGATCTCCGCATAAACGTGATGCGTCCAATGTCGGTCTTTAGCGGCCATGATCGGTGAACTTGTGTGACCTAATTTCAGTAGGACGATGAGGAAGCTCCATGAACCTTCCTCTCTACACTAGCGACTCTAGTGCAGGGTCTGGAAAGCCCGGCGCCCTTAGCTGCACGAGGTCATAGGCATATGGTGCCTACCGAGTTGTTTCCCCAGTGTGCCTAAAGAACAATCAAACGGACGCTTCGACAAATTTCCACCTGCAGATTTTCCGGCACTGGTTAAGTGTTCCTGTTGAATAGAATCTTGTGATACAGGTGTGTGTAAGCAGATGTGCACCCGGCGTCCTGCGTCGCTTGGCCACGCGTTGGTTGCATTGAAGGGCTATTTAATTCTTGATTTTCTTGTTTCAGTCCAATGATCCGACGCAACCACCTACCCATCCAGTCAGGTGGTGCATGCACTCATCAGCTCTACATCCGACGATGAGAATCAAACCAGCCAGCGCTAAAGGCAATCGATGAGGCCACGAGGCCACAGCAAGTTGAAAATCACAAGGACGAGAGCGAAGTTAAACTGAGTTGTAGCCTGTTGTGACCCTGCTGATATAATTAGAGTTGCGGAAAGGATCCGCGCGAACCTTACCGAGTTGGCTTTTCCTGCGCATCGATACGAGCTCCAATCACATTTGGTTACTGTAATCGTAGATGATGGAATAATGCTCCGGAATACTGAAACTAGCCGCACTTGGACTAGAGTGGGCGGGCTCTATGGCTACAACACATCATCAAAAGCTAAGCCCGCTATCAATGTACGCTCACGTTGTTAAGGACATAATCGCCAAAGCAGCATACTTGGAAGACCGGCACCTGGGTGGTTGGATCGATAAACGAGACGATACGTTGCGATATGAAGCACTCTCAGCCGCAGGATACCGATAGCGCCGAGTTGGAAGGTTGAAATCCGATGCGGACGTATCATGTACAATGTGATCCGGCTGGACTCAATGAGAAGAACTTACCATGGAGGACAAGATACGTACGGATTGATACCCCTGCGACGGGATGCGTAGTTAAACAACCAGTAATATACGGCAGCAGGATACAACGGCGAGGTTGAAGAAGCAAGGTATACGATCGACAGAGCACGAGACGGCTGCGAGCAGCACCAGGAACGTGAGGCAACGAGGGGGAGGGGGGAAATGACACGAGTTGGGTGCAGTCGGAACGAACAGTCAAGAGTTGAGTAGAGCCAGCGCTGAGACGGAGGAGAATGAAACAAAGATATCATTTGAAGTACTAGATAAGTAGACAAGGTTGTAACTTCCGTACGGGCCGCTACCGACCTGGCTGTGTCGGCGCGATCTTGGGAGGAAGTATGACTCTCCCTGCACGTAGAAAGCTCAAGATCTCCCCGAGCTGCGAATACGAGTAGACGCCGAAGGGAGACCCCAAATACCAGCCCGCGAGGTGAACTTTCGATAAGGGACAAGTGCGCCGAGGCTTTGCCTTATAAAGCGGGGCCCCGCGCACGGACCAGTCACGTGCTGCCAGCAAAGCATAAAAGCGGAGCTTGAAAATTCGGCATCTCTTTACAGTCCCTCGCTGCGTTTTGTTCCTCAGAACTCAAGCACCTTGTTGGGTGTGCGAAGAGCGCGGCGAGTAGAGTGGTCGTAGTTCCGACACCGGGCATGCCGTACTGATCAAGTGGCTAATCAGCGTTGGAAACATCTTACCTTGCTTCCCGTGTCTTTCCAATTTTGTACCCCTGGCAAATACGAAACGTTGTCCTCTTGTCTTTATTTCCGCCGACAGTTGCGATCGACACACTTACACCTTCGCTTGCAACTTTATCGTACTAAATACAGATAGGTGCCGTCTGAAGAAGCCGGAGGCCGCAGGTGGGTGTTTGCTTGTTGGCATTTGCCTCTGCGGCATAAGATGCATTTGCACAGTCGATATTGATTTGGCAGGGGAACAAGAAGAGATGATGAAGGCCCGAATGCTGTGTACTTCAAGGTGCGCAAATGAATGGAACCGGGCTGCTCGCGGGGACGTGAAAGGCTACTGTACAAATATACTTGACACTTGATGGACAGCGTGTCGGCCAACGGCACTCGCGGACTTAGCGCGCACACAGGGTCGCGTACTCTCGCGTACCTAACCAAATGGATCCTACAACTCTAAACCGTAGTAAACGGAAATTATGCAAGAGCCTAGCGCGTCGAGGCGGCCCGGCCGCCCCGGGACGGCTGTAGAGCAGTGAAATCCTGACCTTTCAAGGGTCTTGTTCGGGTGAGCGAGCAAGAAGTAACATCTGGAGTGAACTGATCTTTGGTCGCACCTAGACTAGGAATTAAGTCGCGGGGCAGTCCCTGGACGCGCAGAGTGTCCATGTGGAAGTCCTGAACAGCAGGTTTGTTCGTGACCATGCCGTGTCTCAGAGGTCGACAGCCCCGGGTTCGCATTTTTTTGTCAACACCCAAGCTCCGTCGATTGAAAGTTTCATACAAGGGAAATGTTTGACCGATACAAGGGAAATGTTCGACCGTGATCGCGGTTGGCTGCGAAAGCACACAATGAAATTGAAGTGCATTTCTCTGTCCGGCAACCGTGGATTTTGCTGACCACATTAGGAACATTGCAGCGGTGGTATGGAAGCGCGAGACCTGATTGCTTGAACGAAATCTGGATCCGGTGAAGTTTGGTCACACAATCAGAGATCCTACATCTCCTTAGCTTTGGCAACCTACCCCACAAATTCCACGCTGACGTTTATGACCACCCGACACCCAGAAGAAGGACGTCCCCTCGAGGATGTTTACCAAAACACAGGGTGGGCTCCACAGGCTTGGATCCACGGGACCCTCTGGAACCTCGAGGAAACCAATGGCCTTGTTGATAGAAGCAGCGGGGAACAAGTGGGCTCCGTTCATAGTTGTGTTGAGATCTAGACCCTGCAGGCTTCCCGCGAACCATTGCTACCGCATATCGTCCTGGGGAAATGGTTCCCAGGTTGGTCCGTTGCAGAGCTACTCTGTTACACACCTGAGGCTGCTGCGATTAACCTCGGGGCCCGCAGCGGTGGAAATGGAGTCTAAATACCACCGAAATATCCATGCTGCGAAATGACGGTAGGTAGATGGTGGCATATTAAATGATCAATTCAATTTCTGAGAATGAAAGTGAGAGTTAGAGTTTGGGGGCACCAGGGAATGTAAAAAGGTGCAACATCAATGAATTACGACCTCACGCAACCTAGTCCTTAGAAGTCTAGTACAGCACTCAGTTTGCGCCCCGGATGTGTCGTTCAAAGGGATGAACCGCGCCGAAACTTACAATATCTGGGAGGCGACCGCCCGGCGCCCGCTAGTACCCATTTCCATAATCGTCGAGCACACCGACGGTGAAACGAGACGTAGCAATACAGATGCCCAGCCCTCAGCAAGGTCCCCGCTCACAGCGTAAGCCGCTGTGGGTCACAAGTCGGCCCATTCGGAGATGCACCAGCAGATAGCCGATCTTGGAGTGAGACATAATTTATTTACGGTGACACATCGGAAAGAACGCGAGTAACGTGGTGAAATGACGGGCGTCCCGCATGGGCTCATTGAATACGGGAGCTCTGGGGTCTCCTGTGTCACGTCAAAAGTCAGGCTCGTGGTATTCACGACGCGCGACCATGAGGAATCTGCCCGCTGCGCGATGAAAGGAACATCGAAAAGAATTGCAAATAAAATCTACACACCTGCCAAACAGTATCTGAACTGCTATATCTTGAACTGCTATATCAGACACAGACAGAGGCTGTACTTCCACCGGCAAACGGCGTTAAATGTGCGCCTACTTGGGTATGTGCGGAAGATCTATAGCTATTGAACAAATGGGTAGAACCAGGCGGCGCGCACGATACGTACCGGACAATATACATCATCCCGCTGGACCACCCCATAACAAATTTGGGGATAGCCAGTGGATAGCCTCGTGTATCCCGCGTACGAGCCACTTTTCAACAAGAACACCGCGTGTGCATGATCGGAGGAGGGCAAGGATGGGAACAGTCATATAATTTTCCATTGAAATTGCGAGGTATGCGCTGATACGGTCGGGTTTGAAACCAGACGGAATAACCAGTCAACGGGCACCCAAATAGTGCTAAAGGCCCTGTCGCCAATCTCTCGGGTGTAAAACCGTATCACACTTACCAACACTTACTATCTCGTTATAGACGAGACGGACAGCAGAATGAGTGACACTGTGAAAGGGTAGGGGGAAATAGGGCTTGAGATGAAAATGAACAGACGAGACGCCCCGGAATCACGCAACATAACGAGAGTATCGGAGACTTATCGGAGACCACACAGCTTTCTCCAAAGGGCAACGGAAGGACCTTGGAACCAGGTGAATGGTCAGGGCTGCAAATGTTGATTGATTACGATATGGGCTAAGCAACGCAGTGGTCGCCGAAGTACAACAGAGGGCGGTCTCGCGGGGGTGGAAAGAGGTACCCTGCTCGACTAGAATGTAAACGACTGAATCCAAGAATAACCTGGACGCTCGGTCGCGGCGGGAAACACAGAAGTCGGAAGCCCGCGCAAGACGCCGCCGTCGGTGGTGGTCGGGAGAACGGCGACTAGCCAGCGAGGCTGTAGCCCACCGTGTTCGTATGAGTCTACGGGCACTGAGCGCCCACCTCGCCAGGAGCTCGAAGCTCTCGGGGAGGTGTAACACCGTCACGTCGCAATCGTCCAAATCGGCTGCATTGCTGCCTACGACTCGACGGCCTCGGCCAGCATGAAGCTGCGGGACTCCAGGATAAATGAATGGTGACTTTTCCGAAAGCGCGAGCGCCGCAAGCTTCTGGCGCAGCTGGAGCATAAGCCGGGTGCCTCATGGCGGCAAAAGCAGATACAACGGTCGTCCCCCGCAGCGCCGGTGGTGAACGTCGTATTTACGTCGTTCGGGGCACAAGGGGCACATGCCAAACCTTGCCCACAACGGTGCGGGCACCGTCGACCCTGGCGCATGCTTAGAATATGCCGCTCCCTCGCGACGAGGATGGGACGACGGCGCGGCGGGGTGTGGTGAAACATGGGCGGGGTCGTTGGCGCAAGCAAGGGCATGGGTATAGGCCTGACCCGTCTATAACAAGTGATCAGTGCCGACAGCAAATCATTGCATCGGACGGACACACCTTCGTCGCCGGGACTCGTAAACACAGTCTCCCTGCGTCGTAGCGACGGGTTCTCGAGGACGAAAGGACCATGCGTAGGAGACGCGTAGGAGCCAGAGCCATCCACACCACGGCGCCGGCTCTCGGGCTTCGTGAAAACGGTTTCCAGAGAACACATCGGGCGTGCCCTCTCGAGCACGCCACCGCACGCCGCCAGTCACGCCAGCTGCCCCTAACAGGGCGAGTATCGGGTGGTAGAGCACTTAAGCGTGGTGTCGTTGGGAAGAAGGAATACCGGGCATCGAAGCCCACGCCGAGATGAAGCTCCGAGGCAAAGTGGAGTGGCTAGGGGCGGACGTCAGCATAGGTAGTAGGTAGCGTGCGGCAAACTCGCCTGCGTTGTGGCCCTCCAGTGTCGTTAGGAATAAAATATCGGGCGTCGGCGCCACGTCGAGAGCCATCGCCCGGAAAGGGGGTGCTGGAAACGGACTTGAGCCCAGACAGGAGGTAGCATGGGGCGAACTCGCCTGCGGTGGACCCCTTCAGGCCAGTGTCGTTGGGAATAAAAAGATATCGCGTGTCGGCGTCCACGTCGAGATGAAGCCATGGCCCAGGCCCGAGGGGAGAGGGAGTGGCTAGAAACGGACGTAAGCGCGGGCGGGAAGTACCGTGCGGCAGACTCGCCTGAGTCGTAGCCATCCGGAGGCACAAAGTATACGCGAGCGCGCAAATTCTAGAATAACGGTCAGTATTGTTGGTAAACACATAACCGGGCAGTACATGCTCACCTTCGCCCATCGCCCATCGTCTTTGCGCACATGGTCGCCATTCTCTCCTGCTGCGTCTCAGCGAAGTCAGGACCTCCCGATGACAGCCCCCGTCGGGTTTTTGCCATCATCCAGCCTTGTGTCCAGAGCGTCGTCCCATCATCTGGGAATCAGGCCTCAGGAGATCCGCCGCCACGGACGGAACTTCGGGAAAGTGCTGCGTTGTCGACCCGGCCGTCAATGGAAACGAGGGGTTGCTGGGAAGAAGTCGGCCGCTCGGGCGTGGATGGAAACGCAGACGGCGGAGGACACCGTGGACGACATTTGCCTGCAAATACCCTGGACCGTGAGGCGGCCCGGTAGGAGATTGTGGGTGCACACACTTGGAGCATCAGGAAGGCCGTATTGCGCATTGAGGGTCCAGTAGAGCGTGGATATATTTGGGGCGGTACTGCGAAAGCAGGCAGAAACAGATTTAAGCGGAGCGGCAAGGTCAAAAAAAGATGGGCGGAGACACACCCTTAGTGGGAGGAAACATGAGCCTCCTCGTCATCCCGCTGAATCTTGGTGTTTGCTCCTGGCGTCTGAACTTGGGAGAGAAGGGAGAAAAGTGCGTGGCATCAAAGAGCAAAGAACGCTCGTCGGCGAGGGATCTGAGATCGAGCGCCGCAGGGGAGGAAGTCTGGGAGAGCGAAGGTCGTCTGGATTTCCGAATGCCTCTATCCGTAAAGCGCCAGGACGACTTTTCTGGAGCCAGGGGAGACTGTCGCGGAGAACATAAGTATGGTGATGGGTAAAAGACCGGGTTAGATACCGTATCTGAAGGTTGCGTGAAAGAGATCAAGGTCGCGACCGAGCTGACGAGACAGCACATGGTTTAGATTTGAGCTTGTTATAGCGTCTTGACAGAAAAAAACAGTCGGCCAAAAAGACGTAGGGAAGGGAAAGATCGCGGAGGATGAAACACGAAACCGCGCATTCTAGAGGCTGAAAGACGACTCATGAGTACACATCCAGGGTGAATATGCCGAACTTGCCTTTCGGAGTGACGAGGCGTCAAGCTTTACAACCCCATCCATGGCTGCTGGGCGGGAAGCAAACGCGGACTGAGCGCTGAGGTGAACGGACGTCATGGGGAGGTGATTGTCGGCCATAGACGAAGCAGCGGCCGCGGTCACTAGTTGTGCTTGCTCTTTTTTCTTCGCATCTGTTTCTTTTGAGCCCAGGCCAGAGCCAGAGTCCGACGCAGAGAGCTCTTGAAGTGTACCCCATCCGGCGACGGCGAGAGCAGTGACGACGACTTAGGTTTCGTCGCTGAGTGTACATGTGCTTTGCGCGGAGCCAACTTTTTTGGGTCTCGAGTAGGTTTTGCGGGAAGAAACCGAGTATAAGGTAGAGGGAATAGAGCAAGGAAAGAAGGTGAGTGCAGAGAATAATGGTATGGCCTAGGGAATGAGAATGGGAATGGGAGGACGGGAGAGGCTGTGACCAGTGACTCTGAGGGAGAGACACGGACTCAAGAGTCGGTGACGGCAAAGTGACGGGCACGTGCCACTGGGCCACGTGGTGTCGACGCGTACATATGTACAAATAGCGCGTAGTGTCGGTCGACTTTTTGGCCGGTTATTAGCAGGTGATTTGGGATTAGCGAATTATTTTCGGGGAGGATGCTTATATTTGACGACATACGTATTAATACAAGCCATACCTTTCTGACGTCTAATTTTGTGCTTTTTGAGCAAGTACGTGGACCTCCAGCGAGACGGACTGCCGCGCGGAGATTCATAATCAACATTCAGGACATTCCTAAAAAAACAATACCAGCCTGAGGATGCATGACTTGAACCCGAATCGAACGGGTACCGTCCGTATGTGTCGTAGACTGGATGCTCTCTCCATCATAGAGCACGGACGCAGCCCATCCGCTCCCCAGCCGTGTTTCTGCTTCTACTCACCTGAGCTTGTAGAGTTCCGGAGGATCAGAATTGGTCTTCATAGCCAAAAATCACCCACCGGTAGTCTGTTTATCCACATGGGGAGAAGTTTCTAAAGCGACTTCTCCGGCTTGCGACGATAGAATCGGAGAAGCCGAATGGCTTAGGCCCGAATCGAACGGGCTGCATCTACAATAACTAATGTTTTAAAGGACCTCTCACGAGACGCAGACGCGGGCCTCCCGCTACCAAGCCACACTCACTGTTCGCATTCTTCCGGATGAGATATGTATGCGCGTTTTTGCCTTGCCTGTCGGTAACAAGTCTTGGTTCAGTTATGCTTAAAAACCGAATGCAACTTTCGGAGGCAATGCCTGACCTCCCTCCTCTCCAAACATACATAACCCACATTCTCATGCGCAAATCCTCGCCAGGCAAAGAAGCGGGAAAAAATTCCATCGGACATGGCAGGGGCTTGACCCCGAATCGAACAGGTAGTGTCTGCATCCGCCGATAGATTTAATCACCAAACCCAATGCCGCGGACCATCCGCTAACAAGCCGTACCCTCCAATATCAATACAAGCGCTGTGTATCGAGGACGAAGCAGTGATATCAGTAGATACGATTAATTCTCTCTTGTTATTAGCAATAGGAAAAAATTAATTCTCATTGCTAGTTGTATTGCTATTCTACTACTATCTACGACTATTGTACTGTACTACTAGTCAAAATGAAACTCAGAGTCAGTGTGGAATGGAAACGAAAATGACAATGAAACTTACATCAGCAAGGGCGGCCTGGCCTAGCCCTGCCTGCGCTGAAGTGGCTGGAAACAAGGATGAAAAAGGAAACAAGTCCAAGTCAGCCTGGCTGAAAATGAAAATGAAAATGAACATCACCTTGTCGGTGTGCCAGAATGAAAATGAAACTGGTCCGAGTCAGCCAGGATGAGAATGAGAATGAATTTAACATCACCTCCGTGTCGGCGCGCCAGCACAATGTGAATGAAACTCTGAAACGTGAAATAAGTCAACGCCGATGAAAAGGAAGACATCACCTCCGGGTAAGCGCGCTAGAATGAGAATGAAAACAAACCAAGTCAGAAAATGAAAATGAAATAAACATCACCTCATCGGCACGCCAGAATGAAAATGAAACTAAACCAAGTTAGCCAGGATGAGAATGAGAATGAATCCAACGTCACCTCCTTGTCGGCGCGAAGTAGAATGACAACGAAACCGAACCAAGTCAGCCCCCGGTGGGAATGAAAATGAAATCAACATCAGCTCGTCGGCGCGCCTGATTGGAAGTGAAACTGAATCAAGTCAGCCAGGATCACAATGAAAATGGGAGTGAACATAACCTCCAGGTCCGCTCGCCAGAATGAAAACGAAAATGAAACAAGTCAGCGACAATGAAAACGAGAATTGAATAGACATCACCTCCGGTTCGGCGCGCCAGGATGAAAATGAAAATGACAAGTCAGCTAAGATGAAAACAAAAATGGAAATGGAATGACCGGTCGGCTCGGCAGAATGAAAATGAAAATGAAAATGAATCAAGTTGGCCCCGGTGAGAATGAAAATGAGAAGAAACTCACGTCCAGAAAAAGGTGTGCCCACGCGGAGTCGCTCAAGTCGAGTTCAAAGGCCGAACGAGCCAGAATGAAACCGAGACTGAGTCAAGTCAGCCAGAAATCAACGCAGCAACGAATTGAGAACTCACTCAGCATCAACCGCGTGCGCGGACTTGGAAGCTCCAAGCAGAAGCGGTCTATTGCGACTGGCACGTCCTGATTCTCATTCAGGTCAGCAAAATCCACCTCGACCGGTGAGGACGACGCACCTGTTTAGTCACCGGCGGTGGCTGGGTTGTTAGGCTTGCGGCGCATCGTGGCGAGTCGCGTTTCCTTTCAGAGTCAAGTGCGTGCGTCGGTGCAACAGTGGGGACTCTGACTCTTTTATTCTTTGGGGGTGGCATCCTACATCAGGCAATCAATTATTGACAAAATCGCAACGACACGGTGTCTGTCGAAGAAATCACTGCTCACCCAGTCGATGCCATGAAGTCAAGATCCGAGACACCTTCGAAGTCGTGACTCGTGAGCGACACAAAGTGGAGCTCAGAAGAGAGTGATTCAAATTCGAGCTCTCGGGAGGTATTCTGCAGTGGGGGGTCGAAGCGGTCGACGCGGAGGGGGACGCGTCTCGAGTGGCGAGGTGGTGGTCGGAAGCAAAATCGGCCTCGTTGATTGATTAATTTGTTTGGTTCTGCTGATGTGTCACAACGTTACAGTAACACATCAGCTGACATGGCTTTGACCACCGACGACCGTGACCGCGACGCTTTGGCCCTCTCGACCGCCCGGCGTAAGATACGGTGAGTGTTGTAGTTCACTGTGGTCGTGATTTTCGGAATCTTACGGCTACTGGTGTTTAAACAGAATGTTTACACGAGTCCAATCGGACGCGCGCAAGCCTTTCAAGTTTCCTCTTCTGAGGGCCTGAGGCTAGAGTTTGCTCAGCATCTTTCCCAAGTTTGGCGCTAGATAACACCGACGGGCCATCGGGTTAATTTGCTTGGGCCCACGAGCGCGTGCTTGTGCCTGCCCGCGTCCGGGGCAACTTCAAGGCTTTACGTGTAGAGGTCAAAGCAACACTGCCAACACAATAGTGGCCGTGCCGCTATTGTTCTCCCGTGCGCATTGACTCCAAACGCATACTTAGAGCGTGGGCAGTGCGGTGAAACATTCTCTACCTTTTTCCGTCCCTCACTAGCGCGCTCTGGTACGTCGTTCCGTAGCTTCCCAACTGGCACATTCTCAGGTCGAAATGCTCGAATGCATCACATATCACAAACAGATCATCTGGCTGCGTTAAAAGTGTATATTTCACGAGTCTGGAATATTTGGCGCTCAACGACTTCCTTTAGCGCTTCTTGAGGCGATCGGGCCCTAAATAAGATGAGAAGAAGACGGCCAAGAGTGTGGTCGGCTTGAAGTGCGGTGTTCAAGGTTAATTTTCCAAGTTGTACCATCGCCATATGTTGACATGTCCGAAGCGTCGCAATATCGTCCGGCCTCTGCGATCCCGTCCTCAACGACGGAAGACCTGGCAAATAGAGGTCCGGGCTGTTGCAGAATCTGCGCCAGGTACATTCGATTCTGTTCTTATGTTGATTTTGGACGTCAACGCAAGATGCTTCTCCACGCACCTGATGGCGCGTGCGGTTTTTGTCGCTTCAGTGCAAAGACTCATTCTGACCTAGACTATCATAGGTTGTCGCCTGCCGATCTCCAAGGCAGCAGATAAAAAGACTAATGTACGTATCGGTATAAATTTAACGGGTGCTCAATCTGAACTGGGAATGAAGGCGCCCACGAAAAGCCACGAAATTCCTGCCGACGCCGACGGAGGGGCTTGTCATTCCAAAGCTCTCATGTGCGCAAAACTCGCAGGGAAAGTTGATCCGCAAAAATACGGCGCATACGCACGGTTAGTGTTAAACGTTGAACCCGTCCCGTCTCACCTCCAGTTGACAGCCTCAACAGACAGGTACTTAGACCCGTGGCGTGATAAAATTACGACCGTGGCCGTAACACGGGGGGGTGTCATGCCCTACCGATCCGTAATCTTCCTGCATTCGGGTGCATGCGTCCTCAATCTGAATTCAGTTGGTTTTGGGGCTCAGCAGTTTCCTTTTCCATGTTTCATTTTCATCACGACAAAGCTCTCTACGATACAACATCCATTTCATTTTCATTTTCATTTTCATTTTCATTTTCATTTTCATGTTCATGTTCATTTTCATTTTCATTTTCCTCATTTTCGTTTCAATGTTTCATTCAAGGGGGGTTTGTAGTAGTCAGAATAGCAATACGGATAGTAGTCAAAATTAATTATTTCTTATTGCTAATAGTAACTTAGAATTAATTCTAACAGTTGAGACTGGTTGACTTCCCATAATGATTAAACAACTTTTTGCATTATTCCAGCAGTGCCAACGATGTCGGCATCCGTGCTCCTTACGAATAAACTAATCGACCCTGGTTCCCATAAGCAATTGAATATTATCTGAGATTATTCTACTACACCACCGTGCTCACTGCTCAACGGAACGAAGATCCTGCATCAGCAGCTAGAAGAAATGGAGGATGAGTCGGAGATGACCGGTCGGCAGCCCCCGGGCAACTCTTCCTTGGGTGCTACCAGTGTTGCACCAACGTTCGACGTTGCGCAAATTGTCGGCTGCCAAAATTGGGGGAGTGTGGCCCTTGTGGCTGCAAATCTTGAGCATTACTTCAAATGAGAGTCGTGTGTACAGTAGATACACCGTGCAAGGTTTCGTGAGATGCCCCTTTTCAGATGAGCGCGAGTGCCGCACGGGAGAGAGGCGGAAGTGCGCCGCGCGAGGATAAGATGCGAAAACAGACGAGTGACACGTCGCAAGACCGCAGAGGCACGCGGCAGACAGGTACGCGACTCTCTCGCGCCTCGCGGTCACTACTCTCGAGATGCTTCTACTCTCTCTGTAGGCGAGAGAGACTCGTAGACGAGCACCCGATCAATTCCACTGCCGCCTGCGCGAGTCGGCGACTGTGCAGTTCGCGCGCAGAGAAGACGTGCCTGCGTCCGCGCAGTGCGAGGGATCGTCGCTGCGGCGCGTGGCGTCGCGAGAGTCGTCGGCGTCCTCGAGAGAGAGAGAGCGCGACCACCAAAGGCCGCCAGTGACGGGTGTGACTGTCGTGACAGGCAACCCAATTCGGCCAGCCAGACCCAAGCCAGACCCAAATCCGTTTATTGAACAAGAATTATAATCTGGAACGGGGGTCCCTACCCCCCCTCCAGAATATAATTGATTAAGGTTTGCAACAGGGTCCAAAATAGATACTCAGAGATCCAAGTCCGATGGGGTCCTGACAGATCCCCCGGCTTCTCGGCGAAACCACTGAAAATACTCCCCAGGAATATTTTAATGCTTATGGGAAGTCAACCACTGTTGGACGAAGAAAGATAAGACGAGAGCTGAAGTTTTATGTAGCAGAAGGAGCCGCCGAACCGGTGGGCGACGAGACGGACTGGCGGTCTGGACATCGCGAATCCTGCGTTTTCCATAACATCCTCTTCTACAATCTCACCTATAATGATTCGCAAACCGATCAGACATTCATCGGGCTTACGCATCTCGCTAGTACGCGTTCTTGCCTGCATCCTGCATCACGACTACGAGGGCACACGACTATAGAGCTGTACATATAAACTCATTTTTCATCAAATACAAGGGGGGCTCAACTTTAAAAAATCAGATATACAGTCGAAAAGTTTTTTTAACCAAGATCCTAGACCACCCCCCCGAACCGCCTATATGAGGCAATATTTTCCCACGGCTAAAGCGGCGATCATTTGTTTGGACTTGTTATTTTGGGCGAGAATACATGCCGTTCTACTCGAACCCGACCAAAAATGTTACAATAATCATTATAGGCATATAGAGTGCTTCAGCCATACCCTGGAGTTCAACAGGGACCTTTCCCGCAGAACTCAAACGACAAATTGTTTGTTCTGTCCCAATTAGGGAATTGTTTGGGGGTCCTTACTGGACAAAAGCTACGTTTTTAGCACTAGCCGGTCGGGATAGCTCGAGATCTCGAGAGATCCCTCGAGAATCCTCAAGATTTGTCGAGATCTTTCGAGATCTCGACCGTTCTCTCGAGATCTCTAGAGATCTCGAGCAAAACTCTGATTTTGCCCTGGTACAATCGAGAATCAAAAGCTCGAGATCTCGAGAGATCTCGATTGATACTTCCGAACCTGCACTTGCACGCCAGAGGTGCAACTTGGGCTCCAAATCGAGATCTCGACCACTTCTTTGTGCAGCCGAGAAAACACCCCGGAGCCGTGATGGCATCGTTGGTGCGCGATGGAGACCCCTGGCAGCCCATTTTGTAGCGACAAACAGGTGAAGTACAGTATGTGGACTTATCCACGTGGGTGGAGGTGTATATTTTCCCGCAACCCCATATGGACCTCGGCCATCTCGGGGATGTTGAATTTCGGTCAAATGCCCTATTTTCATTCGACGTATGCATGCAGTGAGAGTATTGAAGGTCGGAGAAGAAGGAGAGATGGTCGCCCTTGGGCTCAACCGACTGGTCATCCCGCAGATGGCTGCATCATCAACCAATCCACAGTGGTTCTTTGAGTTTTGTGGCGAACATCAACCGAGCTCCGTCAATCCAACTCGATGTGAGAAGTGAGTCCTACTGTACGTTAAGCTACCTGTCAACCCCGCATTAGTACGCGTTAGCACCGCGGAAGCGGCTGTACTACACGTTCAGCATTCTTATGTGGAACCAAAATGCATTTGCGAAGGTAGCACCGTACAATGTGTTCATCATTCTTCACGGTTGAGCTTGAACTTCGGACATCTGACCCACCTATTCCGTGTTAGATAGTTGACCGGATGCTCTTCTTGCGATTGGTTAACATATACAGCAGCTTCCCCGCTGTCCCCAGGCATCTCGGCCAATCTCCAGTCAATTTCTGGTGAGTCGAACCGGCTGTTTCTGTGCTACCCTGCGAAACAGATCACGATATAGATTGTAGATGCGGTCCATTTGTCATTGAGTCTTGTTGCTGGCAGAGTCAGCCTATCAAGGTTGCCTTCGATCAAACTATCAAGCGGATATTCTACTAACCGGCACCAGCGGGTAATGCCATGGAGCTTCTTACGTGCACAGAAATTGGTGGTGAATGTTGGCCCCAAGAGAGAAAGGACAATAATCCGGGGTTCAAAGTTGGGGGTCAAATGGTCGTCGAATGCGCGTTTTCTGCGATATGCTACACAGCTAGATGCGGACCTTCCGCCTATGGAGTCTTTAATCTGCCGGACTTGGTTCGCTGCTGTCTGAGCGAGTTAAAAGGTTATCAGAAGAGATCATGGTCACGCTGTTGCTCGGATTTCATGAGCATGGGGGGTTGGACTCGAAATAAGCGGCGATAACCGAAAACAGTCGAAAATTAACAATATAAAAAGTCCTCGCCTTGCGTATGGCTCCAGCCTGAGGCAACCATATTTTGAAGTAGTGGTAGGGGGAACAAGAAACATTTTCACATTATGATATAGTTACAGCCATGTGATTCATGCAGCACGAATCCACTGTTTGCGGAAGCCACATCTGCGAGACGTCGGTGCTCTCTTGGAACACGACAGAAGTCCACTGTGTACTCTTGACGGGCACAGTAAAGTGAATCTCAACCTATCCCAGCGGCTTAAATCCAACAACGTTCGCGAATGCTCACTCTGAGAAAGAGGATGGGCTTTTCACAGCTCAAAGAATCTTTCCGATAAGCACGAAACCAGGAAACACCATTTGCTCCCCAAGCCCTGGGTGCATTTTTTGGCCTCCCGGGCTAGCATAGAAAGGTGCTTCTAGAACGGACGTTTTCAATTTCAGTCTCCCACGTATACGGTATGGCCCGTTTATCAATCCCACATATCAAGCCGCGAGCCAATGTTTTTGTGCCGCTCGGCACGGGAACGCTTCGGGCATCTCGGGGACGAGACTGTCTCCTCTTTCAGAGATCGTATCCGCTATTCTTCTATCCCACCTCACCATGCGCTACAGAATCCGTTGCGTCCAACAGAACGCTGAGAGTAATCAGCCGGGCATCTTGGCCGAGCCGTGGGGCACGCACCGCTGAGTTCAATTACAGCTGATTTGGAGAAAATGCCGCGCCTGCCGCCACGATGCCGCGGCGTTGACGCACGGCAGTCGAAGCTGAACCAGTTTAATTCGACTAGAGTTACCATCTGGTTAGATACCTAGTTTCAACCGTCTATACCAGCGTGAACACAACACAAGTAATCACATCTTATTGTTTCTGATTCTCATGACTAAAGTAGCTGCATCATTGTCTTGCTCAACCATCGCGCTCCCAATCTTTGAGGCTCAATCAGTAAGACCGAAGACTTTTTTCCAGAGAGCAGCTTCCAAAGACGCGGTTCGAAGTCAAAGCGTCCAAAGCATGTGTAGTTTGTTAGTAACCCGGATGAAGGAGACGGATATGAATTTCCGACTGGCACAGATTCGTAGCCTGACCAGCAGGTAATTGGAGGGTAGTAGGCTGGCTAAACAGGATTCATCACCTGACGATCTGCGCAATATTGAATTGATCGAGTGTGTCTTCTTCTAGCAGCCACGTCTCGCAAATATCACCTTGATACTTGGACTCGAGGAGATATTTGACGAGTGATTCCCACGGTTGGTGATCCTGTTATGCAGCTGTCGGGCATCTGCGTTCCCGGGAGTTCAAAAGGTATTATCCGGCAACATACCAAGCCATTCGTGGGCGGGGCACGACAACTCCGTGTGCACGTTTCAATCAACTGCCCACTCATCGTTGAGATTGTGCAACCAGACTCGAGCTCAGGATATACATTGCCTGACCACAGGTTGCCAGTGCATTTTGCCGCGGCAGTGTTGCGCGAGCTCCAATTATAATAAACTGAGTGGTCTGCAACTTTGCATAAGAAATCCGCAGAATCCTGTTTGTTGTATCTTCACGATCGGGAACTCAGCTACTGCTGTTTGAATGAGGGGGTTCGACGTCCTGGTATAATTCAGTTCAAAATAATTTGGATCTGGTGGTTTACAGCTATCTGCGAAACTAACGACACTGTAAAAAAGGAATGAGAAAGAGCAATCTGAGCGCACCATATCGTCGAGCGCATTTGTCCGCCAGTTTTGATCCGATTTACAAGGTCGTTAGCGCGTTAGGAAGGCAAAAAACAGGGCTATCTAACGGTGCCCTCCGTCACTGTTAAAATTCCGGAAATGGCGCATCAGAGGCGCATCAAAAGTCTTCTTCTCATTAACCTGTTTGCGCAACAGCCTTATGAGCCATCAGATGGCTTTTTTGCCGTGCGCAAATTTTGCCAATGGCTCGGAAAACATATGTTCTTCAGCTTGAACATCCTTGTCTGCAAGGCGTAAGGTATACGTCAAGCAAATGCAACTAACGTTCCAAATCGGGACGGAAATCACCAAATGACTCCGCTACATAGCCTCTGTACAAAATAGACAAATCTGCTTCCAACAAGTTGTGGATATACATATCATTCATCCTCCTATGAAGCCATTTCAACTTAGCTTCGGAATTGACAAAGTTTAAACAGCTACAAGTTATCGACTGGTCGTGAGAAACTTTTATTGATCCCGTCTTATATCTGCTTAAACTTTTTTTCCTTGGGCATAACAACACATTTCAAGGGACCATATTGTAGCTAGGACTTGTCTCTACAAAATGTTGGAGCCAGATTTCGCATACCGTGTGGCAATGGTAGCAAAAGGAGTGATTTTGTGATTTCCGTCCCGATTTGGAACGTTGGTTGTGTTTGCTTGTCGTATACCTTATGGGCTGAGTATGATCCCCAGGTGCGTCAAATTTGGGTGAAATTCGTGAAAAGGCCCTGAAAAGGTCGGACCGCGTTGGGAATCAAATACATCAGCGGAGTTGAGACTCTCTGGCGGGCGAACATCACCCTGCTAGCAAAATGTGGCTGAATGCATGAAGCTAAGGTCAGTTTGACGGGTCTTCGGATTTGGTTGACCTGGGGTTGAAAAGCCATTAGCCATATGTTGCGCACTGCAGAAAAGCCATCTGATGGCTGATATGGCTGTTGCGCAAACACTCTAATCTATTTTTGGATAGTGTCATTAGTTATGCAAAGAGCTGTAATGACACGACTACGTGCAATTAAGGTTCCACATTCTTTCACGGATAGGGAGGCAATGATGTGAATTTAACCCCAGATGGGTTATCTCCTAGCTTGAGAATCCGCAACGCAACAGTTGAGCCGAGTCAATCTGTAGCGGGAAGTTCGTGAATGCTCAATGCTGGGCTATTCTCGATGTCTCGCGCGATGTCTAGAAGCTTCATAATGACACACAGTGTGTCCAGGTGAAGCTATCCAAAGTGCAGATTCAGTGCCGCAGCGTTTACACGCATTGACGCGGCAGTGCTGAGAATTGTTGCGGTGTTGCCGCGCCCGTGACGCCCAACAACAAGCGAGGTACGAGCTGGTTTTGTTGAAGTGTCTGTTTATAAAAGACTAGTGACCCCCACCTGCTGCGACACTATAATATTTCAGATATGACTGTACGGTTTATCACCCAGGTTGGTGTCGTATCTAAACTCCTCAACGTGTTCTAATCTCCCACAGTCGTCCTGTCGAAGTTCAAGATGGGACTCACCAAAACTTGTGACTTTTATGCTCATTTTCTGGACCAAACTCGTCCTCGCATCCAAGGCCCGGAAGCACTCCCACACTATCAGAGCTGAAATCTGGGCCAAAAACATTGAAATTCTAACACCACACTGTGCCACATTGCTCTCCTTCCTAAGAGGCTCCATTCGACACCCCTTATTTAGCGGCACTTAGCGGTCCTTGGCGCCCTTTGTGTTGAGATTAAGCGCGTGGGGTAATGCTAAATGACGCAAAGTGCCGCTAAGTACTGCCTGCTGAATGGAGCTTATGTAAGTTAAAGGTCGCCAAAAGATGCAGTCCTCGTGGCCAATACTTCGGCAGCGTCAAGCATCGATTGCACTGGCAGCACTCCATGCGTTCCTTTGACTTGGTAGAAGGTGGTATCCTACGTTCGTTCTTCATCACTGGAATTTCACGTGTCTCCTTCAAACTTCGAGTCCAGCACAGGAATCACAATTCACAATTCGGGTCAGGTTTCCCGAAAGGGATTCAATCGATATTCCGGGGATCGAAATAGGGAATGTTCGATGGTTCCCGAGCATCGAGACAACTCTTGAACTGCGAGAGGATGGACCAGACCTGGCCAGTACACCCTCGCAAATTGCCCTTGGACGCGCAAATCTGTGGCGAGGTCCCCGAGTCATGGTTCGCGCCTAAATTAAGTGGGACGAAATACCAAGTTTGATTCACTCGCACTCGTGAGATGATATATATATTCACTTCTTTCACTCGAACATCACCCCGAGTTCGACTCAAACCAACTGGCATACATGTACAGACCTCGATCCAAAAGGACCAGTAACTGCGTCGGATCCCGCTTTCTGGCTCGTCGCACAGATGTTCACATTGAATCTTGAAACCGGGCGGTTCATTCCTAACGTCCTTCACTCCTTTCCCAAACGTTCTCAACACAAGCAACAACTTATTCTGGGAGAATTTGTAGAAGATTGATCTGGAACCGTGGACCGTGGTTTTGCCTAAACTCTGAGGCACAACCACCAGCAGAATGGATGTCTACTCCCTGGTCAGTCGCAAATGGCATCCAGGGCGAGGCTCGGGCACCTCCGGGATAGGGCTTTACCCACTTCCGATGATCACAGACGGTCGCTCTCTAGTAGCCACAATGCAGTAGTTCCATGTAAGGGATGGACCTCGGCATCACGGCATCCGGTGATCGGCTTGACGCGACGTGTTCAACCACGTCTTCAACTACGTGGTTGAACTGAGAGAACTGTGCCTTTACCTGCGCGCTTGCGGCGCAGGCTTGTATTAATATAATTGCCTTTTCAGATGTATGTACGCAGTATTGTAGAATCCTATTTAATGTAGCTAGTGAGTAGGTAGTACTTTAGTTTCCTCAAATCCAATACCCCACCCACTCACTTCTGTATGAACTTACTTGGTTTCTTGACGACTCTAGCGGGGTCTTTCCCTCTCAACGGACTGGGACCTCACATTCCACGTCAGCCCGTGGATTCACGTAGCGCGCCACAACAAGCGGAAAGGTTGGGTGAAGATACATATTTCGTGCTGACTCAAATACCGAATTTGCTAGAGAAGGACCGTATAAGGAAGGATGGTGCAGTGCTGCTCGCGGGCAATGTTTTGCGGCACCGCGAGCTTTCACTTTCTGCCAGATAAAATGTTCTAGATGTTTTCAGGGCAGAAGCCCCGCCCGATCTTTGATCCAGCCGATAGGGCTAAGCCGGCCCAGGGATGAGATGCGGGGGCAGCTTGGGCATAGACAAGAGGAATCGAAGCGAGGTATTAAAGACCCGGGTAAGACAAGGAATCGATGTCTTCTACACCGGCCCGGTTTAAGATTCAAGTAGCAAATTGACGCGCATTGACGCGGACTGCCGCGGCACGGAGCCGTGTCGGATATGACTTTTGAATGATTTAACACACAGATTCGGATCCAATTGGAACCCCCCAAACATGCCTCAGCCTTCCAGAGTAAGGCTACCGGAAGTTCAACTCAGACTCCCAGAGTCACTAGTGCTTCAAATTGGGACTCTTGCCGTCACGATTTGGGCGGAAGCGATGCAGGCATACCACTTCAATACCATAAAACACTCCCTAGCGTTGTTAGACCAACATGACACCGAGTCAACGGTGGGAGCAGCATTTTCTCCAGGCCCCTGCACCCCGGTGTTCCGATTAGAATGGTGCATGACCCAGACACGAGGAAACACTACCGTATGTCTTCCTTACGAAGATCCATAGAACAACTAGTACAATTCCTACCCATGTCATTCTCAAATTTCCTGAAGTCAAATCGATGGACAGGGTTACATCCGTAAGAACCGCGGGCATCAGAATTTAGCTGAGCATACCGAATAGTTGAGCCACTATCGCATCTTGAGACAGATCATTCCCGTGTGGCTTGGTTTTACGCACCAACTAAAAGGATTATCAGTAGTGTGAGCTTTTTATACATGACGCGGAAATATGGATACAGTTTCTTGAGCCAATTCGAACCGTGGGATAAAGCTGACGTAATAGACAGTGGTTGATCGTTGTCTTTTGGACAATGTGGAGGTCCTGGGGGCCCACTGTCCGCCATCAATCATATACCCGACCGGAGGATAATCTGCCGAGATCTCGAGGAATAGCAAGAATGGAATAATGTGTGGCCTTTCGAGATCTCGGAAAATCCTTAGTGGAATCGAGATCTCGAGAGATCTCTACAGACCTCGGATAAAGTTGGTAGAATTGATATCTTTCGAGATCTCGACGAAAACAAGTGAAATCTCGAGAGATCTCGAGAGATCCCTGAAGATCTCGGTGCTTCTCTAAAGATCTCTCGAGATCTCGACGAATTTTGATCCCAAACGCGAAAAAAAACCTTTTGTCCAGTAAGGGCCTTCATAGAATTGCGATCAAAATTTGGGTTGCATATCTTAAAAGTGTTTATGAACCGTGCAATGATGTTTTAGGGTGTTTCAGCAAGATTCAAAACTTATTTGAAATGTAGGTCAAAAAGTTTTTTTAAGCCTTCCTGGGAGGGACCCCCCCCCTCCGACCCGGTGTCGGCAATTTGGCTGTTGAACCCCCTTGATCAAATATTCCGGTTTCATCGCTATCGAGCCGGTGATTCGTACTATTCGGGCAGACGGAATAGTCCACGTGAAGTTTTTTGCAAGGTTGAACTTGTAGTTCAACAGAAATTGTATTGCCTTGCAACTGAAGATCTGTCCCATAGCCATGTCCCTGATATGATTGCACTAATCTGGCCGGCCCACTGGAAACAGTGGACGGGGACATCCATAAAAGTGGGCCGAATGACGTTTGAAGCCCATTTGATGGTCCAATCAGACTGGCTCTCTTTCAAAGGTGTAACCATATCGAGCTCAAAATGATCACAGTTGTGTGCAACAAAGGACAATGACCCAGGAGCGACACTGTTGAATTGCGAGCACAAGGCCCACAGCCGAGTGATCCGCCTCACGGGATGCTGGGATTACCGGAACTCCAACTCCAACTTCAACTTCAACTTGCTGAAAAACTTCCGACGCACAGCCGAACTTCGGAACTGACGCTCGAATATTTGATGAGAAATAAGGTCATATGTACAACATCTAAGCGGAGGAGTGGGTCGCTCTGAATCAGATGGCTTCTTTTTTTTCTAGTCTGCCAGGAAAAGTCGGAGGCGCGAATCTGGAGGGGCCAGACTGGTTCAGAGGGTCGCCGTGGCTCAGTGGAACGCGAAAAAAAAAATGATCGTTGAAGTTGAACTTGAGTTGGACCAATCAAAAGTTACAATGATAAGTCGAGGCAATTTTTTTGCACCTGCCGACTACTGGAAGCCTGTGAAATTTAAACAGGTTATGTATGCCCTCGAGCCGACCGAAGAGTCGGGCGAGGGTCCCGAGCCTTAGGGTGAACCTTGTAGTCATAATTCCCAGTCACTTCGCGTGAAGGGTGCCAGACTCTGCAATAATGCAATGGGAACATCATAACATGCCCCAAGACATGCCATGCACCACAATCTCCCAGTCCCCCTATTGTTACTGGATAGTGGTGGATCTCCATAACTATGGAGCTGACATTCCACTGTGATTTCCTATTTCTGAGGGCTAAGGGGGAAAAAACCTTGTTGTCCGCGATGTACTCGGGCTGACCGGATGGTTGGCAAAACTTGTGCAAGAAATGTTTTCAGCCGCCATGCTCGCAAATTTAATCCTCATAAAGAGATAGATAGATAGTAGGCCCTGAAGCGGGCTACTATAGATTATTATTTTCAGCCCAAAGGGACGCTCGATTAGGCGCCTGTATTGGCGCCCTATATCAGGGAGGCACGGCCCGAGCTCCGTTGTGCGGCGAGCGTTGACTGAAGTTCAGTATATGAATTCTGAGATTATCAGTAAATACGACTCGGAGGGATACCCCGAATCTTGTGAGAGCGACAAAAGCATGATATTCGAAGCCCTCAGTGACTTATTCACAAAATGTTCGCCGGGGTGGATTTTCTTCCAAGACCCACGTACCTTCAGTTCAGCAGTGATATTCAAAGGATTGTATCTACAACCATCCTTCGGCTGTCAGAAGGTACCGGTGCCAAAAATATTGCACAGCGCCGCCACTGTACTCCAAGATACACCGAATTCAACTGATTCGGGTGAAAGAAAAGGAAAATGCATCGGATTCCGCAACAGACACTACCCAGCTCTTTTGTATCCAGATTTTGCGGCTCATTGACGAAGAATTATTTCATAAATACACCATTGACTGCCGTGGAAATGCATCTCCGACTCATACGCCCACCAACGCCATGTCTGAACGTCAGTGTACAGCCACCGAACGTCAGTTGCACCAGCAATGTTGACTGACGTTCTACCTATAACCTTCGCCATTATCGAGTGATAATGGAGGATGGGAGTCCCATTATCCCGTGGTAGTGACAAAAAGGTGATCTCCGAAGCCTTTGATGAGTTCTTCACGAATTGTTACCAGGTTGGAATTCCATTCAACGCCAACGGACCTCAGGTGAAATGTCGTATTGCAATGTTATATTCTACCGTATTGGAACTGAATACTCGTATTAGTCCTCCAAGCACACTGATGACGGAAAGACGCGACCACGATAGTACCACTGAACTCGACGAAATGTTCGAGTTGAACTGAGTCTGGATTTCTGCCAGCCACTTGGGTCAAATCTGTTATCTGGACTCTTTTAGCTCAGCATCAGGCGATTTGTGTTGAGTTAAATGTGTGAATTGAGACCTGGGATCCAGTCTTGAATGGCCGCCAAAAGAATGAAGACAGTGGGCCAACGAAGTCGCCGAGGTGTAAAATATTCACAGTGTTCTCGGCAAAAGTTAACAAAAACCAAGAAGACTGAGTCGCTGGTTAATGTAGAACACGCGCCGGGGTGCGATGGCACTGTTTAACGTCAGTATCTACTTGTGCACGTCAATGACTGCGTGACAGTGCGCCGGTGTGACAGAGTGAACGTCAGTTCAAAAACGTCACAACGTCAATGCGACGTCAGTAACGTCACGCAACGCCACTTTCACCCTGCCCATATTCACAAACAGAATTTATTCTGTTTTGTGCTTAGAGCACCGAAAATGTCCGGGCAAGATCAGAGACACAGCCACATCAATTTGACCATCAATCAATTCGATCATTTCCCGCGATTTTATTGCGATTTCTGCTAACTTGCGTGCACACCCAACATCCGCTCGTCTACATCGGTCGTTTCCAGACCAAGTAGCTCAAACCATCCTCATGATGGTCTGATGAAGTCTCCAGGCGGAAAAGGAAAAGGATCAATCAACTGAAAGTCGGCAAATGCAATTGAGTCGGCAATGTTCGAGTTGAACTTTGGCGTCTAAGTCCAATCGTATACCAAATATTATCTCTCGCTAACATTGCTCAAGCCATGTTCTGTGGAAGCGAGTGAGAACCCTGTCAACGACGTTGGCGCTTCAAAATCTCCCAAATTTGAACGTAAACCTAAACCAATAAAGATTCAACGAAATCAGCTGCCTCCAGGAGTCCCTGTACTTGCATCCCAACAAGTCTCGTCCTTTCCCCCGCTGTTTGTGACCTGCCGCTTGCCGGCCTACCCCAATCATTATCTTATCTCACGCATGTGGATGATCGAACGCTGAACGAGTTTGGTACATCGAGGTCGTTACTTGTACGCGGAAAGCATCGCGACGAGCGACGCGTGGATGGCCTCCGCCGACGGACACTCCAAACCGCGTGTCGAGACCACGAGCTGCTGAAAGTGAACGGGAACGTTGGCCTCCTTCTTCCACTCCAAGTGTCTGCCGTCGTCGCAGCTCCCTTCTCTTTCCCAGGGCAGCTGAGCCTCGTCAACTGCTATGCTCCACAACACGAGTCCGAGAGCGCCGTTATCATCCGTGGAGGAGGGATGCCATTCGCACTCCAACGTCTCCGGTCGGTACCAAGCCGCGGTGGACCCCTCCGGGCAGTAGTTAATCAGCCGGCAATGTCCGTCTTTGCAGAGGATGACGTTGCTCGTCTTGACGTCGCCCCAGACGACGCCTTTTGAATGGAGGAAAGCGATACCGGCGGCGATGTCGCACGCCCAGACGAGCTTTACGGTCCAAGGCAGCCCTGCCGTGGTTCCAGAACCCAACACAGACTTAAGCGATGTGGCTGGGTGGTAGTCCAACAGGATCCCGTGAAACCACCCCAGATCATCGAGAACGACGTGGGTGGGAGGCAGCAAGATGTCGGCGGGCGGCAAGCCTGCAAAAAAAGACACATCCACGGGAGCGTAGTCGACCGCCTCCTTGAACACCTGGACCAGGCAGTCATTGCGGTCATTGCGCGTGACGAGGTACAAGGGGTGGCCCGCCAGGAGGCGATGGGTCCAGCGCAGCGAGGAGAGGGGGACCGGCAGGAACCTGTCACCCACAAACGTGTTCTCGAGACCCATGGGCTCGTCACTCAACACATCCGCGGTGAATTTGCCGTCAGGCTGGGACGCGAAGTCGAGGGTGATCCGACGGTTTGGCTGGAACAATGCGGCGTGCCTTCTGAGGATCTTGTCGGTCACGACGGGATCGAGCGGATTGCCGTGTTCATCATCGAGCGCGGCGTTCTCCGCGCATTCATTCATCGCCTTGTTGCGTTTGTATTGGACGACGACGGTGGCGGCGGTACCAAAGCTGCCGGGTGCTCCTCCCACCGGGAGAATGGTGGCTCCGCCGTCCGGAGGATCTCCGCCTTCTGTCCGCGCAGCGATCATGGGGCCATCGAAGCTGAGCGGCCGCCATTCCGCCGTTGGGCAGGGAGGATTTGCGATAGCTGGTGTATGTGATGAGAATTTCAACGCGGGGCTGCGGCAGGTAGGTCTCACCGTAAGCGCTCTCGAAGTCAAAGGAGGAGATGAAGGCTTGCATAGTGGCAAGACGCAAGCGTGGAAGACTGTCTGGGGTCCTGGCGTAAATTTAGCTGGTGTACACAAAATGACCAGCAGAAGCGAGCGTGCTCTGTTTGGCAACAGCCTCTCTCTCTCCTTCTTCTTTTTTGCTACCATGCAGTGCGCTACTTGTGCCAATGGTTTCACCTCCTCGCTCGTCCCTACTGCTAGGCAAACCCTCGAGCTTATGGATATTCTCCGTTCCAACGCCGTGGTACCCGATGCGGCCTCTTTTACAAGAACCATTTCGGCGGCACCAATGGAACTCGCGCGGTACGACGCCGAGATGGAGCGAGTTCAAACTTTACTGGCGAAACTGTCATCTGAGCGCAGTGCACTGGCGGCGTATGCCGATGGATGTAGTAGCGCATTTGCCCCAATCCCACGCCTCCCCGCAGAATTGTTGGCCGAAATCTTCGATCTGTGTTCCCCGTCCGTGGGGCAACATAATCTAACAGATTCGACCTTACCAGAAGAGGAGGTGAATCGTCTGTCCAACTGGCATTTGCTTCAATTGTCCCAGGTGGGCACCGTGATTCCAATGAGCTGACTTTGAGTAACCGATTTTACCTTGAAGGTTTCGTCACTTTGGCACAAGATCGCAATGGAGACACCGAAACTCTGGTCCACAATTGTGCTGGATACAGCGCTCTGGCAAGACACTACGCTGACTGCAGTCAGTCTCCTTTCGCTCCTCGACCTGACTTTGAAACGGGGTGGAAACCATCCGTTGACAATGTTGATCGGAGTGCTGGAGAATAATCCATACCCCCACGCCGTAATGGCACTCCTCGCCAACCATGCGCCGAGGTGGAAGGATGTTAACATCACGTCTGATTTGGGCTCAGCCTACCTTCTGCCTCGTGCGAAAGGCAAGCTCGAACGACTGCAAACGTTAACTCTCTGTGCTGAGTGGCCGGGGGTTGATTCCTTCCGAGTCGCCCCGCAATCAACAGATGTGGCGTTCTATGGGCGAGTCGCAAACGTGCCTAATCTTCCATGGACGCAACTGCGCAAATTCTCATATTTTGGAGACGCAAACATGGAACCTTTCACTTTCATGTCCTTTTTAGCGCGCTGTCCCAACATCCTCACTTTCACGGCCGACGTCGATCTGTCGCAAAGTGTCGGGATGGAAATACCGGCTCTGTCATCTAACGTTGAGGTCTTGACGTTCCGAATGGGCCTTGACCGTCTACCCGCGTTCGCCCCCGCTGTAGTGTGCGATGTCTTCAGCTCTCTCACCCTCCTTTGTGTGCGATCTATTGCTGTAACGCCTCGCCTTGGTGGTCGAGATCCACCTCCTGCCTGGCACACAGAGCAGTTTTTGGTCCTCGCCGATCGTTCTGCCTGTCACAGCCATCTCACTGAACTCGAAATCAATGCAATCATAACAGACAAAGAGCTTTTGCGCTGTCTGGCGGTTCTACCGCTTCTCCAGGCCTTGAGCGTGTCCGATTCGGCATTACGCGGGGAGTATGTCGTAGTCACGGACACCCTCCTTCACGATGGTTGCACATAAGGCTCCAACCATTTAGTTTTCGTGTATGGCTCTGGTCAAACTAAACGGAAACGGTTTTAAAACAGTTTTAAACCGTTTAAAACAGTTTAAAACGGTATTTTTTGCCGAGACCATCAACCAAGGTGGACGGTGAAGCCACGGGAAACTCACCTCGTTCATATGGCTAGGGCCCCTTTCTGAACAGTCTATCACACCCTGGCATGCTAGTGAGTGTTTAGCTTGTAGTGGGGCTCCGCGCTACCACAAAATCATCACAGACAAAGCCCGGGTTGCAAACTTGCACTGCACACTGTAGTAACGCAATGGTAGCCTAGCGAAAAATTCGTCAAGCATCGTGGAAGTGATTGAAGCTTGTCAGTGTTTTGAATTCACCTATATTGAGTGATCAATAATGCCTGCCTTCAGGTATGGCTTTACTCACGCCGTCGCTTTCAACCCGGCCTTTCAGCGCACAACGGGCCGGCAGAACATTGTCATCGTGATACTTAGTTCTCGAACACCCATTTGCATGTGAGACTTGCTCACCATGACACTGTAGGCAACATCAATGATACAGAGTTTCAGCGTGGCCCAAAAAAACGGCATAAAACCAGCTAAACTGCTGGGTCGGGGGTACTGCGGTTGGGAACCGTTTGAACCGTTTAAAATAGTTTGTAAACCGTTTGTGGACCTGGGCAAATTAAATGGAAACGGAAACGGTTAAAACCGTTTAAAACTGTTTATACACGGAAATGGTTGGAGCCTTAGTTGCACAAGTAACCGCTGATTTGGAGGGCCTGTCTCACCTATGTTAGCATGAACTCAAACAGAGTCCTTTATGCCCGTTAGTTGCATCATCTATGATTTTCCACCTTTGTTTAGGTGTAACTTGCATTAACTTACACAAATGGGCGAACTTGGCGGTGAGTGATGCCATCTGATGGCACAAGTTACTTTACGATCAAAATATGATCTAACTTGGCGTGCAAGTTAGCTTTAAGTTAGCGTAAGTTAACTCAAGTTCCGAAGGATCAACAGATGGAACTTGTTTTCACTGGCTGTTCAACATCAATGCAAATCGCATGGGCCCTAGTATCTCTTCCACACCCAATATATTGATCAGTTGAACCTTGACCGCACGTCCGCCTGCGCACTGCGAGCGAAATCGCGGTGTTTTGAGTAAGTACTCAATCTCAAAGTCACGCAATGGAGAGTAGTTTGTTGCTAGAGTATCAATCCACAAGTCCAATCGGAAAATCATGCTATTCAATGCAGTCAATTTTTCCCCACACCTCAATCAGGGAAGGCTTCAAAGCTACATCAGCCATTTGACAAATAACTTGTCAGCTTATTGCCTTTTCGGGCCTTTTGGGCTTTTTGATGAAAAACTAACCCCTCATTGCCGCCCGGTACGTGTCAAGCAAGCGCTGGAAACTATCCCAACGTTCCTATGAATGCTTTCCTTTGCCCCTGCCAACGAGCAATTATTTGAGAAGCGGAAGGAAATGGGTCATTGGTCGGAGTCGAACGCTCGACCTTGCGATTTCGGGACATAGACTTGCGACCTTTTCAGCTTGCGCACTTTTCAAGCCTTTTCGGCTCTTTTTTGGCCTTTTATGACCTTACACAAGGTCACAAGTTATTTGTCAAAAGTCTGATGTAGCGCTGCCTTCGTGGCAAGGAAAACAATGGTGCTTTCCAAATGAGTATATATAGATATGGCAAGGTCCGTGGGCATCACGTAGTCAGCGATACATGTCCGATACATTCATTGATTCAGGAGATCAATCACCAATGCTGCTAAGGCTTGAACTCGCGAGATTATGTTGAGATTATGTGAACTTGCGGATATGGGTTCTCTGGCCAGGTGATCAGAGACGCCTCAGCGAGCGTAGACTGCAAATATTTCAATGTGCAGGCAGGAGGCTGAGCTTCAAGTCAAAAGATTTGGGAGCTTGCTTCCATTTTCTGCCCAAGTTCACTTGAAGTTTTGTCGATGTACTGTCGGACAAGGTAGCAGACTGTTCTGATGCAGTTAGAGCACAATGTAGATGGTAATGAATACATGAATGGGCAGTAGTACAGCTAGAATTGCTTAGAATGTGCGGCGGCACATTGGCCAGTTGGCTGTACCTACTACCCGCCAAGTAAGCCCAAGTTAATTTCGACCTGCGTGGGAAAACTTAAGTTAACTTGCGGCAGGCGTGCCGAAAGGGGCAAGTAAAGTACAAGTTAGTTCCCATAAGTTACTTTTTACGGACTCCCTCCTTCACGGTCTTGTCCGTGAGATCAACGGCACGACCCTGATTCCCAAATTGGCCTTCCTCAGCTTCAGATCACTTCTTCGCTTCACCGACTCCTGTTATCGCGATCTTATTCCCTCACGTCTGCCCGTGGCTGTCGAGGATTCATTCGAGGCCCATATCTGGTGGCTCCGTGGCCGCGGACGTGAATTTTCACAGGAACTGCTGCCGGAGTTGTCGAATTCGGTCTACAAGGGAAATTTTTACTTCGAGTTGGGAGACGCCTCAGGTTGACTATGCTTCCTTCTCCTCTTTGTGGTCCGTTGTCTCATATTGATCCTGTTCAATCGACCTTATGCTTCTTTGATGTTTAGGTAGTGCGGTTCATCGCATAACAAGACCGAGGTCGAGTCGAGGGGGAGAAAACGAGAACATAATGTTCAATGTCGAGGTAGTGCCAAGTGCTGTTAGAAACCTTAGGATACACATATCGCAGGGCGTAGACATACCATTCAGAAATTAGTGCGATTTGAACGGTTGTGATTCGAACGTTGTTTGAACGCCGATTTCTGTGCTGCGGCAGACCGGAAAAACCCAGAGCTGATCTAGTCTCAGCAAATTCCCAGTCCCGGGGAAGTCCAAGTTGAGCCCAGATTTTCGGTGCGTTCAATACGACGATCTGTGGTGAACCAAGAAAACCAACAACATTAGGAGCATCAAGCCGCGTTGAATGAACTGGAGATTTCGCGTTGGACCAAGACCGCTAAGACCCGGTTCGAAGCGATAAATAAGTATAAATGGTACAGTCTCAGTCTGTTTGCTGGGCAGCGGAATATTATTTGACAACTGGGGTGTAAGCTACGAATGTGAAATACATTTAGTCGTATACATGAATCTCAGCGTCTAGATCTGGAAACCTTCAGACGAGGATGCCAACGCGCACCCACTGTGTTTGTTAACTGGATTCCTTGTAGTAGATATTTCTCCGCCAGCTTCACCCATATGCTCTTCGATATCGCATGGCTATAGCATGTGTCAGTAATAAGAAAAATGTTTTGTACCAAGTACAACAGACTCACTCGGTAGTGGGCCACTCCCCGATCTCCGCAACGCGTATCTCGGTCAGCAACGGGAAATACGTGAGGTTGAGCTTGTCGAAGCACAGCTTCCAGTCTTTCTGATTCGCGACCTGACTGGGGCTGTGATGCCGGTCCGTCACGCAATCCAAGGAATAGACGAAATGAAGACGTACATCCCCAGTTTATTCAAGATCAGCGTAATCACACAGGCGTGTTGAAATCCAGGCGCCAAATGATCGCCGCCGAAATACTGCCCAGAATGTCGGTCCCCCAGACACGGGACTAGAAGTCAACTCACCTTGCCGCTTTGGGGGAAAAAAGTGCATGGCAAGAGACTGTAGGACAATACGGATATCCGTGGGCAGAGATTTAGAATAGAGGCGTTGGCAAATTCTGCGTGCTTGATCCTGAGTTCCTCGAGTTTGTGACCGTGCTTTTGCAGAAAGGCTGGGTCCCGATATTCCTGGAGCGCAAAATCGACACGGCGGAGCCTCGGGAGACTAGAGAACAGCGAGAATCAGCGGAGAAGATGAGCAGAAGGTGACGAGGACTCACTCCATTTCTGTGAACAAATCCAACCCTTCCGAGGATCCTATATGCAGCGACTCCAAAGCGGGGAACGTGTCCCTTGGCACCTGCGCAGCTGGGTCGAATAATGGGACCATTATTGGGAATCTACAGCCGACATCCCAATCCAGCGACTGTAGGGCCGCGAAGCGCCCAAACACCGCTGGCGAGATCGGTAGACTGTCATAAGCCACTTCGATCCTGAAACCTGAGAGCTTCTGGAGAGTGGCACCAGTGGTCTGTCCAAGAGTCTCGAACATTGTCCAGGTCAAAGGTGGAGTCATGCATAGGTGACCGTATTCATGGTTGATGAGCGCTGTGAGCTGAGGCGTGTGCCGAAGTATGGTGCTTATATGGACTTCACAGGGCTCAAAAGGATCCCAACTGGTCTTGATCGAACGAACATGTTCACCGACGGTTGGCGTTGAGGCAAGTTGGAGGCTCAACCTACGGAAGAGACCCGAACGTGTGGACGCGATATGGCGATACAGAAGAGGGACCGCGAGGCGCTGGAGATTCCGTTATCAAAACAGGAAAGGAGATAGAAGGAATACAAGACCGACATGGAACATTTTCGACACAAAGAGGTATTGCAGGCGGTCGTGGTAAACCCCATTGACCCCAGTAGTCCCAGATGGGAAATGCGACGGCGACAAGACACGCGAGGGTACAGCATCGAGCGAGAGCATGGCAAACTCGAGGCTCCGGGACCAGACACGCTCGACGACTTCCTGCGGGGCTGAGGCCATTGGTTGAAACGAAGGATCAGTAGGTCGCAGGGAAACTGGCTGATGTTCGTGGTCTGTCATTTTCCTACCCGATCTCAGTACTTAAGACGATGATAATGAGCAGAACACTCACGGTTCGTCCAGCCAACGCACGATGGAAGCCAGTCGCCGATCCGTGGAAACAGCCTCAACGAGATCGGGAGACTCTGAGGCTGGCGAACGAAACTCGATGCTTTTGAGGCTCCGATGGCGCGAGATCTCGATGAAGACCGAGATATCCGGCGTATACTGGCTGGGAAACGAGAGTGCCCGCAGTGTCGGACAAGCACAGATATTCAAGACAAATGATTGCCATTGTGCGCCCGCAAGGGAAACGTATGGAAAGCTGATTGTGGTCTGCAGGACGACAGGTGAACTTGATAGCACGATTGTGAAGAAAAGACACGCACCAGATTCGTCCACGTCAACGTGCAACTTTCTACAGCGTGAGCCAAAGCCTGCACTTGCTTGTTTTTGAGTTGGATTATCGGATGATCGAAGATAATAATTCGAGTTGGGTTGATGAAAGGCAATCCGCTAACAAGACCGCCGGTCGAGTCGGAACCGTGAATCTGGAGCGATAGCAAGATATCCCTGACATTTGGACAACCTTTGAGTACATCTTGCATGGCCGGCCCGAACCCGCCCTCAACCCGTAGCATCTTTACGAAGCGTCCCAAGTCAGGGTTACCCCGCAGACTGCTCTGGAGCGCCCGCGCCTGAGCCTTGGACCGGATGATGACCACATGGTAGAGCAGAGGGGTTGCCACTCGAAGCCATGCCTTGCAGACGAGGAGAGCAGCAGAGCTAGATACAGACGGGCATGCGAAGGGCGACGTCGATGCGGTATCTGAGAACATTTCTTCGGATACTTTGAGCGCGGGTGAGAGTATTTCGGCCATAATTTCGTCTGGAAAGTGGTCCATCTGAGATCTGAGCTGTGGTGGTTGTAGCAAAGTTGTAGGGCTTGGGACGCTGGAGATACTGGTGCCACTGTGGAGGTCAATGGAAAGGGGGGGCACACGTGATCTCGACGCGATCCGTCGTAGGTGCAAACAGGTCACAACAGTTCTCGTCGCTAAATTGATATTGACGCCGTGGTGATTTACCTCACAAGAGAAATACTTTGTTTATTCCTTCCAGATCCAGGTGTAGTTCTGACGACCGAATATGCGAACAAGACTTATGCTATAAATCCGCCCTCTTTTCAGGGTATAATTTCGGGCCTCCGTAAGTTCAGTTGGTAATTGTACCAGTCAGCCGTATGTCCCGGCTGCTAGCACCAATCGATACCGTCGTCGTACCAGTCACGACCTCCCACCCTAGAACGGAAATGAGTATGAGATACAAGAGAAAAAAATAACCGTACGTTGGGTCAGGGTGGCCCAGGTGGCGAAGTTAAACCTCGATAGTGTCATGCTGACAGTCACACTCTGCCCAACGCCAACAAAGACACTGTCAAATCCCTTGAGATTCTTCGGCGCAGTGTTGGCTGAGGCGGGGAACGTCAGGTACAGTTGCGGAATCTGCATCACACGTATCAAACTCATGCACTCTCCAAACTTAACTGATATCCGACGCACCTCGTTCCCAGCTACCGTGCCGTTGTTGTGGATGGAGAATGAAACTGTAACAACGGGCGCATGTAGCCTACACGCGTTGTTAGCAAATATTATGCAGCGGTACAGGAAGAGAAACGTGCCAAGGATCCAATGCTGATCCTGGCCCAGATTGTCTGGTTCCACCGGCAGTAGAGCCAGAGATCGTGAGTCCGGAGTATGTGAATGTGGTGTATGACAGCCCGAAGCCGAATTCGAATCTCGGAGCAATTGTTGCCTAACCAACGGCAGACGTGGTCAAAAGCTGCGAGATATTTTTTTGATACATACACGCACTTGATCGAAGTGGCGGTAGTCAATGAAGATGCCCTCGGTATATGGTATGGGAGTGATAGTTCCGGCCTGGTTGACGGTAACCTGGGCGGAGTAATCGCTGACGCTTTTACCAATTGTGTAGGGCAGACGACCGCTGCAAGTTCCTTGAGAACGGAAGATTCGTGCAGAAAAAGTGATCGCACCTAGGGTTGTATGCTCCGTACAAAACGTCAACAAGTCCGTTACCTATGTAGAACAAAGTCAGTTTTGGTTGATCCTATCCTTCGTAAATAAACGAACCAGCTTCTTGTCCTGGTACTCCGCTTAAAACCTAAAACTTTCCATCAGTAAATCAAGAGCGAAGCTGCTGATTCTCGTACCACAGCGGTAACTAAAGATAGATTCTTTAGCCAGAAAGAATCGGGATCCGGATCCGGATCGTGAAATAAACACACCGTTGGCATTCGTAATCCAAGCCTCCATATTTATCGGGCCAACAGAGTTGATGACAACGACCGTGTTCTTGTTGGCCGCAGCCACAGCAGCAACCAACGCATCCTAAATGGCCGCGTCAAATGTCGTTGCATAGGTGCAATTAAACCAAGACGTACCCCACTGTGCCATGCAGAAAGGCTGTTACGATCCCCAGCATTACCTTCAACGGTGATGTACCCCTCGCCACTGTCGGCTGCAGTGATTCGAGAACACGATCAGGACCATCGCACATGAACTCAAACAGAAACTTTCCTGTGATGAACACAAATGCGACGTCTTTTGCAGTTGCAGCGGTCCTCGCACCCGTGAAGTCGGTGTCGCTGGTGGAGGACGACACCACCGTCCCGTCGGCCGCAGATCGGGCTTTAATTGCGTCGAGAGGCTAAGACAGCATTGGCCAAGTAATCCGTGACAAGTGGGGCCACATACGGAAACGAGGTAGGGAAAATTTGCAGTCCTATGCACGGCAGAGAGATGAGACACTGCAAGAGCAAGAGTGAGGAAATGATACTCACCCGCTTCCCCATCCTGGAATGAGAGGCATGGATCAGCGACGGTCAACTACATCCTCGACAGTTTACATACCAACTCCAAGTACCCCGTCATCCCCGCCGCGGTCGGTATAGCTGGCGAGCTATGAGCACAGTAACTTACCCAAAACTCATGCACGCACCCGTTTGGTCCTTTGGAAGAATTCGTGGCCCCGTTTCCGATGACTGCGATCGTCTTGGGAGCCTTGAGCGGCAATATTCCGCTGTTTTTCAAGAGGACCGTGGACGCCGCATCGATTTGTCGGATGAGTCTGCACATTGATGAGGATCATAACTAACGATAGGTGAGCATTCGTTTCTTACGCTGCATGATTCGATTGAACATTAACGTGCTGGTTGAACGCGGCGTTATTGTTCCACGCATCGAAGTTGACCGCAGGGTATCCCGTGTCTTGGCCGAGGAGGTACCACGCGGCTAAAATTCGAGTAGCCATGTCCTATGTACGTTAAACATTAGCAACCCCTTTATAACCAAAATGATGCACTTGCATTGATTCGGGTTTGGGTAACTGAGCCCGAGTTGACTGCGTTGACCTGGAGTGGCATTATAATTCGTGTCTATGGAGAAAAAAGAGCTGAAGCTCACGAGATTCGTGCCGAAGTATGAAGTGCCGGAATTCTGGGTGATGTCACCTATATATTCAGCGTCAATATGCCAAGAGTCAGGTCAGAGGAAGTAAGAGGCACCAGGCATAGTCATCTGGTTTGCAAAGTATCAGTCCAGACACACCTCTCCCAAGCAATATAGTGCACGTACGTCGAGTCCCGCGTTGATTGCGAGGGTAGAATGAGTCGCCCACCAGTCTTCAGAATATATCAGCCACACCACGCCCGTATTTGATGCAGTATCTCACCCGACATAACATCTGCGCGAATTTCAATGAGCTCAATGCCGGAAGAGGGTTCGTCGGAACGCACATCCTTGGAAACCATATTCCGTCTTCAATACTCCGTTGAGCATCTTGTCGTTCTCACATGAATATGAAGAGTTGACTATGAACGGGGTAGAATCAATAAATCCTCGGAACAAGCTGGATGCCACTGACTCTGATCTGTGAATTTTACGAAAGGATATCAATGGATATTCGAAGAGCGGGGACTATGCTCAACTGTAACTGCACCTAAAACGTGACTCGCATTAGGCTAGCTTAAATTCGGACGAGAAAATGGAGTACATGACAGAGGCCACATTCGCTTGCACACTGCGCAGGAACTGTCATCGCACTGTTGTTAAATGTGGTCGGGGAACAGAATTTTCAGTGACTTACCGGCAGTGCGTATAACTCGTGTTGCTTTAGCTTGTGTTAGAAAAGTCACCGTGGTCAGCATGAAGCACACCGTTCTATACCAGGTTAGAAAATTGGCAATCTCTGAATGTGTTTACGGCTGACCTATCATCCACAATCGAGGCACTGGCGTCACGGAAATGTTCTTGTTCGCTGAATTTACGGGCGTCAGACGAAGCATCCGGGACGAGAACTTCGTGCGTACTTGTTGATGTAATGTTTCGCAGTAGCCTGCACGCCGGCAGACTGCATTCCCGTGATCGTCTGTCGAATATGAGCGCGGTCCAAAAGGTGAGAGAGATATACTGTACCTCGAAAGCTCCCTCGCTGAATAAATATGAGGTCAGCACCGGGATGCCGCGATAGTCGAATGAAGCACTGACCCAGAAAGATACGGGTCACCGCCGAACCTGTTATCTGTCAAACAAAATTTTAACAGCTTTGAGAAGTGCTCTCACCCTTCCCAATTACGACCAGCCGCAGGGACGCGCATCAAGTTCCTGCCCAGATGCGTCATTCTCAATTTCACGCATAAAGAAAAGGCAACCAACATCATCGGTCCAAGCCCAACATGAACCCCCTTCCCTTTGAACTCTTGGCCGATCGCTACGCCTCTCTTGTTCATCAGGGTGCGATTGAATCTTGTCGGCTTCAATAATTTACGCAAGGGCTCGAGAATTCGCACTCACGTTGCAGCTACATTGATAGCGCTGTTGATTGATTAGTTTGAGTTTGCCGAAAATATGGTTTGAAGAGAGCATACGCGGGGAACACAGAGACCAGATCGGCATCCCGCACGCCGACGGGGCTGTCTTCAAGGCAGAGGCCGGGGAACGAAATGGAAGATATCGCGGGCGTATTCCCGACACAGTGTCCTATCGATGCAAGTTAGAACGGGGTTACACCTCATAATAAGACAGCGATGATACCATTTTCCCAGCCAACACCTAGGCTAAAATAGTGAGAGGAGAATAGGAAGGTTTTGCTACACTAACCTGTTGCGAGATTAACTTTATCTTGCAGCGACATCTTCTGAACCGCAGCGGTGGCCTTCAATCGTTCATCAACAACATAGCACCGCGTATTTAGAAGAACGACCGACCTTGACATATGCCGCAGCCCATTCGGGAGAGATGTTAACTGCCGCTCATGGTCAGGTCCAATGTCGGCGGGGGCAGTTTGCGATACGCACGGATCGTTCCCGTAGGAGAAGCCGCGCTTGATGTTGAGCTTGAGGAGGAGGAGGAGGCACTGCTCGAAGTTGAACTCGATGACGCAGTAGTGGACCGACTGGTGGAGGAAGCACTGGATGAGGTGGTCGTTGCCGTGCCAGGTAAACATTGCGAGTAGTCTATGATGATACACATTAGTTCGCACAGCGAGGATGTTAGTTTTTGGTGTTGGCGTACATGGGTTCGAAACCGTGCAGACTCCTTCAGAGCAAGTTGTCGGTCCAGTCCTGAGGTATATTTGTCGTCGCAGAAAGAGTGTTCCGAAACGACACGTACCATCCCATCCCGCCACTGAAGACCGACGAATGAATCAAACCGAGTGTGTGCTGTCGTGAAGCATGGATCGAACTCACCACTGGCCCCATAGAACAGCCTGCGCAGATACATAGGAGACGAATTGTGCACCGAGAATGACTCCGCAGCCTATGGAGAACCGCATCCTTGCGACGGGGGACACCTGCCACACGATCGCGCCTTTATGAAGAGCGGAAAATTGCCGGGATAAGCGTGGCCCAACGGACATTATGGCCTGTGGAGGCAGCACATGCCGATGTAAACCCGATTGGGATGGACTCGTGAGGAGGCTTTGGCTTGGCTCGGAGAGTTTACAGCGGAACGTCGCCATCATAATCTGGAGCTTCGCAGCAAGAAGTACAGCGAGAGAACGGAGTGTTTGTTGTATTACATCCGCCGCTGCCGCCGCCAAAAGCTCGGTCATTGATACGTTGGAAAAGGAGCCATCGGCATGATAATTGCAAGGCTCCGCGAATTAATTTCGAACCAGCCGAATGGGCAGCTTTCCTCGCGATCGGCAGGCAAGTACTTGCAAGGCTGGGATAAGACAGTCCACAAGTGTCGAAATCACACGCGCCAAAATACGTCTTGTGGCTGAGACCAAGCAAAAAGTCATGCAAGACAGTTCCGAGGGTTGTGCGATATGGGACCGGGCGAATTGCGGGAGCATGGCAGGGAACGATGGAGATCTTGACGGGCGGAAACGTTAGCAGTGCCGCCGCAGTGGCAAGGTACAGACCTTGCAGCGTAGAAGGAAGGAGTGGCAAAGACTCGGGCAAGTTATAAACAGCACTAGCCATTCGGATGAAAATTCGGCAGGAACGTCTGAGGCCACGGAAGTTGAAGAAAGAGAGGTCGAGCGGCACTCGGCTACTTGCTTTGCCGACTCGGGCATCACGCAAGCACGTGGTCATGTTCGGAAGATTCCGCATCATGATTCATCTTTTCCTCCAACATCCACCGTGACCTTGACTCTGAGTATCGTTCTGCTCGATGCCCTACAAGTTCACGGTTCAGAATAATGTCATGTTTTACCCTCCTCGCTACAGTAATCCACCCAAATTTAGAGGTCGATGGCTCCAGGGCGGCTGACAATCTGGATTCTGGGCGACAAGCCTAGGCAAACGTCAGCCTCCCTGGGTCAAAAGGCCGACGCCCCTGGCTTTGCTTCTCTCTATTGAACCACCATGTCGACCCTCGAAGAACTCCTCACCTTCATTCAAACCACACTCCTTTCGATTCGCTCCTTGGTTGTGTGTCTATTCGTCCGCAACCGCGAGGCGCCGCCCCCCCTCGCATCGGATCTGGAAAAGTGCCTCGGCGACATCGAACACGGTGAGCATTCATTCAAGTCGCGACATCAATACATCTCTCATATACGCTCAGACGCTGTCGACGTGGTCAATAAGGGAACGGACCTGGAAACGGGCCTTTAGACAGTGAGTGGCCATCATCTGAGCTCACTGTTAGTGACTGACATTCTATCATAGCTTCCACCCCAGGCGCTGAGACCAACATCTTCAACAAGATTGCCAGCTCCAAACAGTCCGGCGCATCACAGAGCAAAATCGGTTCCAAATCCAAGCTCCCCGCCGTCTCCCCGCTCGCCATGGTGACCAACGTCTTGCGGGTTTCCGCCCCCTCCAAGACGTCGACGAAGTCAGGCAGCATGCGCGAGAACGAGCTGCAAGCGCTGCCCAAGCCAACCCCCCTCCGCCGCATGCCCAGGTACCTCAACCTCACTGGCGCCCCTCCCGTCAAATCCCTACCGTCCGTCAAGACTAGCCCGAGCGGGAAAACGGCTCACCGCGGGTCGCTCGTCTGGTTCGCAACACCCGCCGTCCCTACGCTCAAGATGGACTCGGATTCTGTCGACCTCGTGGTTAGGATCCAGCGCGCGCTGCGGACCCAAGAAGACGAGAATGAAGACGAGGTCGCCAATGCGCGTGGGCTGGTCAAGCGTGATTCCGTCTGGTCTGGCCTCGCACCCCTTGACGCTGCAGACGAAGAGGACGAAGACCACGAAGAAGACTACGGCCGTCAACTCAGCATTCAGTGGACAAGTTACTCGCCGTCAACTCCGTCTTCCGACGATCATTTGTTTGGCTGCCCGCCCTTCGAGTTCTCCCATCTCCCCTACTTGCAGAGCTCGGGATCCGTCCTTTCCCTGCAGCCGTCAAGCTCGACCGATTCATTCAACGATCTTCTCGCGTCTGTGGATCGGAAGCATCCCGGGACCGAATGGCGGGACATCATCGAGTTCAGCGGCGACAACATTTGCGAGAACGAGTACGAGCAAGAGCACGAGCACGAGCAGTGGAGCGAGGTGCCCCTCGACGACTAGAGCGTATGGTGTCCACGATGGCTGCCGAGGGAAGAAGATTATGTCGCGAATATCGACCTCGGCGGAGGTCCAGGTTTCGGTCATCGGTTTCCTTTGGGGTTCGCTGGATAAATTGTTCTCTGGGTTTTATGGCGCTTCTCTTTCTCTCGTTTCGGGTCTTGTGGTCGTCTCTATCTTCGGGTCCTGGTGTCATTTTTTTGGGGGGTTCGGGTTCCTCGCATGTCTCCGGGTTTCTTGTCCTCTCTTCCCCGCCTCGCCTCGCCACCGCACCGCCACCACCGCCACCACCGCGCCTCCACCGCGCCTCCACCGCGACCCCCAACCCTCAACTTCGAAGAGAAAAACGCAAAACCACCGAAAAAGAACCCTACTAAAAAAAAACTGAAAAAGGCGGGCAAAACACCACAAAAAAGCGGGCGAAAATGTGAATGTAGAAAATTACATATGTATGAGTTGGTCGTCAATGGATAGTTTCTAATGGGTAGATTGAGCGATTGAGCGGAGCAAAGGATTTCAGGTGAACCAGGAAACAGAGTAAAACGCAAGCCAACGTGTTTACGGCCGAGGCTCGAGTCGAACGAGCTGCTTGCGGCATTCGCTCGCATAGCCATCTTATTTGGTGCAAGTGCCCCGCGTCTCTGGGCCTTGTATTTATTTGATTGAAACCTCCGCGTCCTCTGGACTGGTTCCACGAATCCCAAAGCACCGCGCTGAACGGTTGCCCTGGCCAACATAAATTACTCCGAAACACATCTTTCTCACGAATGACCGCCAATATATTTAAAATACCGTATCTATTCATCGCCATGGCCCAAGCTCGAATCGAACGAGCCCCGAGTTATATACAATCTTTGCGCTTCAGAATCGAAAGTCAATGCGCGCCACACCCATGTGGGCCTTGTATTCCTGGACATACACCGGAGATATATCCTTCACGCGTGTAATTTTAGCGTGCGCTCCTCAAGGTCATACTCATACCCAGTCAGACCGTGGTTGAACACAGTGGCTGGACCAGAAGAATCCTGGCGCATCCAAAGAACACAAGAGTATGATTCCAATGGCTTGATCACCCAAGTCGAACGAGATCTCTGTCGTATACTCCAAGGTACTCCGTACCCATTAAGTGCAGCCCCGCGCTACAGGGCGTCCGTAACTGGGGAAGCCCCTCTGCTCACAATGCAATGAGAGCGTTTGTCCTTGGACAAAACCTGGTTACTTATAAGTGTGCTGTCTACCTGTGCTGACTCGCCGGAAAAAAACAATCAAGGAAACCTTGAACCTGGTGCTGCTGGAAAAGGAGAAAAGCGCCTCAAGAAGAAAGCCATGGCCCGGGCTCGAGTCGAACGAGCGGAACCTGCTCTGCCCTGATGTGGTTGATTGAGCGCAGGTGCACACCTTCGCGTCCGGGCCTTTACAGCCTCGAATCAGACCTCCATGTGTTCCAAAAGACTAGGGTGGTGTTCCGGCGCGGAAAACTCCTGCATGTTGGCATGACCCGAATTTCTGAACATGAGATTAAATGCGTTAGACCTAGCGAATCGAAACAGCAAGAGTAAAAATGAAACCGTTCCTACGAATGTATCGCTCAGGCTCCGATCAGGCGAGCCCCCTGCTTGAGAATTGTCATAGCATCCAGATGCCATGAGAGATATTGTTCGTGTGCGGATTAAGCCAGCGATACCGAGGTTCGATAATTCAACAGGCTTTTCATTCGCAGCGGAAGGGGTGGGAATTCATTGGAGGAAGAAAAGACCGTCAGCGGCGAGCAATGTCTGTTCCGCAGTGATGGACACGGTCAGTATGAGCGGGATGTGCTCGGGCTGCCTGATGCAAAGTAGAAGTACTTCAAACGCTCATGGAATTGGGAGTTGAAAGGAGGAGAACGGATCATTCGGACCGGTTGCTTGGTGATGCGTGGTGCATTGCCACTTGCTGCTTGTGATCTTGCGCCCACGAATTGACCGCGCTCCGAGCCGCACGGCGGTCTGGCCGATAACTAGGCTCATCTCTCTCTTGAAACCCAAGTTCATCCAAGTGCATCGTGCAGATATGCATCCCTCACTGCGACTCAGTGTCTTAGAGGTGTTACCATTCACAATTCGGGTGATTTCGTTCAATACACACCCGATATCGTCTAATCTGCAGCGATTTCAAGCGGATCGCGATCTCAGCTGCCGGTGGTAACCTCAAGGACGTTCAGAATATCCATCGCCGGATAAAAGTTGACAGTTACGACGCGGCATCTGTTTTTATTCCCGTCTTCCATGCCTGTCTGGATGTGGCCCGCATTCCTGGGGAAGAGCTGCTGGACGTCCCTTCCACGTTCACGGAAGGTGCGGTCCCTTGTGCCGAGATCTCTCTGCGGGGCCTGTATTCCATGGTGATAAACTTTGGGGACCCGATCCACCGTGACGCGATTCCCGACCTCTGGCCTCGACTGTGGGCATGGGTGCAGTTCGCCGACACATACCGGGAGCGATTTCCTGACGAGGGGGCCGCTGGTTCGGAATTCATAAACCTCGTGTCGGCATTCACAAATTTTTACAAGCCACAACTGGCCACCACCGCCGGTCTCCGGCGCGTTATTGTCGGAGCATGGGGTCCGATCTTGCGATGCGGCCATCCGCTACGGACAGCATTTGGAATCGAAGTGTTGACCACGACTCTGTTCTCAGTACTCAAGCTTCGGAATCGCGCCGACGTTGACGAGATGATACAGGGCGCAGGCGGATCTCTCACGAATCTCGCCGATCTTGTCGTTGAGTATCTGGCCCGCATAACCTACGACGGTGGTACTCCGCAACTGCCAGACAACCGGGAGCACCGTCTGGACGGCACCATATTCGATTTTATCAACGATGTCGACCGCGTCATGGCGCAGGGCACTGGCGATAGAACCACCCTTGGACCTTTTACGTCCGCGCTTCTCTCCCGTGCTGTTGTCCCGGCGCTTACGGAGATGCTGAAGACTCTCCTTCCTACCGCCACCACACAGTTGCCCCCGCTGCTCCACCGATCCCTCGTAGCTCTGAACCAGCTCCTCCTTGGCGCTCCGGGGCGAAAGGCTACGATGGATGCTCTGCATGCCGGGCTTCTTCAGGTGATCATTCTGAGCGGTACCAGCAGCGAATTTGACCCGCCGGTGAAATCTCTGGTCGAAAATATACTGCAGTCAACGCTGCTCAACTATTACGAATTGTTGTTCCTCGAAAATCATCTTCCTGCCGCCGCAGCCCTCACGCTGCAGACGAAACCTTTCCAAAATTCTGCCGTTAGGGACTCGTGGAACCAATTTGCGGCTTTGGCGTCCGAGCGCATTGCTATCTTGCGCACCGTCGACAAGGAGTCGCGTCCAAAAGCGTGTGATAACGCACAAGTTCGTCGATTCCATCCAATACAATAGTTATAATATTCACCTCATATCAGTGCCACAGAATCGATATCAGCGCACATTTCCAGCGATGCTCCGGCTGTCTCAGTTTCTACTACTGTTCTCCGGAGTGTCAAAGGTTGGACTGGCACGACGGCGACCATCGCAGCCACTGCCGTTATCACCCGCAGCGCCTCAGTAAATTCTCGCTACCCGCAACCACAACATTCTCCGTACTAATCCCCTACTTTAGGCGAAATGCAGGGACTGAAAGCGCGGGAGCGCTCCTTCCTCCGTGCGGTGATGACACATGACTACGACGAGGCAAAGCAGACGCAGCGATTTCAACCTGATACGCCATTCTTCACGCTATTCGACTACCGTCGTGGGCCTGTGCGGATTGAGATGCAGTCTATGGACTCACCCCTGGCCAAGAGCCTCGAAAAAAACAGCGGGTGGCGTAATGATGTGCTGCGCGCCGCTCGCTCTAGTGGGCGCATGGAGCTGCAGGTCCTGGTGCTTCCTGGGCATGGGAGGTGTATCTTCGTCGTCCCCTGTGCCCGAAGAAATTCCTTGAAAACCATTGTCTGAACGCTCTGGGCCGGTCTTTGGGCCCCGATACGACAGTCCAAGGAGGATACCCGTCAAGCTTGGCATGCTTGAAGGGAAAATGACTCGTTCATTTCGGTGCTTCAAATCATTTACATGTACGCTTGTTTTGCTGCCGCCGGCTGTACGTACTCTATATATGTGTTCCTACTTGTAATCGATTCTGCGCACTTGATAACGGCGATAACTCGTCGTCTCGTTCAGTTCAGGTTCATTTTCAAGAATGGTACGTTCTGTTGCCACTACTTGCTAACGTTATTTGGGGAACTCAGAAGGAGAAAGATGAACATATATGGGTCAAAGAATGCAGCAATTTCAACGCAACAGGGAAGTCCGATCCGACACCAACACTCGTTGTTCAGCCTGTGGACCATGCGAGTATAATATCCCCCCCCCCCCTCAGGAAGCGCCGGAGCCAATAGATTGAACTGGATGGCTCCAATTCTCTGCCCTGCCGTGGAACGCAGCGTTCGCAGACGTGTTTTTCAGATTGGAACTTACCCTGGAACGAAGGGAATGGAACTTCAAGTTGTAACTGACTGGCGCATCGGCATGATGCATCAGGACATGTTCTATTACTGGAATTACCACCGTTTGCCGTGGTTCGGTTTCCTGGCGATCTCAAGAAACTCTTTCGTTAACTTCTTCAGAGGAATGACTGGTTTAGTGCGAGTGGGAGTCACTTATTTCTCGGCTAAGCGCGAAGTTTACAGCTGTTTGAGAAATTGATGACAGTCGGCAAGAAAGTAAATAAAGACAAACTTCTGATCCGGCCGATTCTCGGCCCCAGTTCTCGCTCATTTCTTATTCGTTTGACTTGATGTTAGGCGCATTCGACGCGCATTTCTCCGCGCCTTCAGCTCATATCCAATTTGCGTGGTATAAAACTCATAATCAGGATCTCAAAACTCACGGGCCGTGGTTGAATCAATACGGTAGAACAGTCAGTTCTCAGTCAATTCTTGGCCGATTCCGATGATCCTGGGTGATTCCTCAAGGTATTGTCGAGGCAATTTCATATGTGCAGGCAGAATGTAAGACACCACTGATATACGGGCGAAATAATGAAATTACTTCACCGTGCAGTTCGTCCATTGCAGAGAGATGATGTCGTCATAAAACCAAATTTTTGAGTGTCAGAGTTGTATGCCTTGATATTAGCTTACTAAAAATACCAGTCGCGCCAGACTACGTCAAGAATCGACGGAGCTGGAGGCACTGTAATATTTGGTTGAAACCGGCCAAAGGCAAAAAGAGAAGCAATCTTTTTGTCGACCTATCAGTTGCGTATGGTGTCGATCGATAGCCCTGCCCTGTGCCTTTCTAACGCACCTGAAAACTTGTAAATCGGAGCAGAATTGAGTGAGAAATGAGCCGTTGAAGGTGGTGGGTCCAACCTCTTCTTTCTCTTTTTATTTTTCCATACTGTCATCAATTGTGCAAACAGCTGTAACTCGTGATTTCCGATCTGGAAAATGTCGTTGGGCGAGGAATGCCCTAGGTCAATGAGGATTCAGAAAAACGGCAATCGTCTCCCACAAATGGCCCGTGCTCGACTCGAACGAGCTCCCCGCCGAATTTGACAACCACGCCACACTTGAACGCAGGCACGCTCGAGGCTTCACGGCCATATCCTCTCTGGAATGTACCCTGTGTTTCAAAGGAGCAAACAGATGTTGAAAATTTGAAAGTGCATGTATGGTTTACTCCTTCCCTGTTCATTAGCTGCAGATGCGCACCACCGCTTCCGGGCCTCTCCTCCCTTGACTCGACCCAGTCTGTGTTCAAACTATTAGAGGAATATTTCAAGGGAGTTGAGAAAGCTACGTCCATGGGACCGGAGCTGCAATTTGTGATTCGAGATGCGGAAGGAACAAAACTAGAACTCTTCCTCACAAGGGCCCGGGCTCGAGTCGAACGAGCTCCCTGCTTGATAAACTTGCTTGTCCCCACATGTCACATGGAACGGAGGTGCGCACCAGCGCTTCCAGGCCATTCTCTGTCCGATCCCATGTGAGATCGGTTCGGCAACTGAGAAGATACTTTGAAATACCCGGAGCGAGGGCACAAAAAGCTCGAGAGTACACGGTGGATGGCCCGGTCTCCAGTCGAACGAGATCCCTGCTTATCATGGTTACTCCCGCTCCATTGGGTGCAGGTGCGCACCAGCACTTCCGGGCCTTGTTCGATAGGTTTCTGCCTGGGCCTTGATCAATAGGGTGTTTCAAAGTTAGAACTTGGGGCCCAACTTGGGCTCTAACTTGAGCTCCAACTTTGCGAAGTTGGAGATGAAGTTGGGACCAAAGTTGGAGCTCGAAATCGAAGTTGGATGTCAAGTCGTGCATAAGAGCACGACTTGACATCCAAGTTGGCCAACTTCGACGCCAACTTCGACACCAACTTGCGCTCCAACTTCGGCTAATTTGGGATCACCCGCCAAGAGAGCGAAAAGCAAAGCTGAGGGCGTTCACAGTTGAGGCTTCAACTTGAGCTCCAACTTGGGCTCCAACTTCACGCAAGTTGGACCTCAAGTTGGACATTAAGTTGGACCCGAAGTCTTAACTTTGAAACACCCTAATGGAATGGATTGTGGGCGGTCCTACACGCAAATGAATGGTGATCCTAAATGAATTGTAGGCGAAAGTATCTGAATGAACTATGGAGAGGGGTTGTGAAGCCCGAAATGCGCTGACAGTAACAAAAAAAAAACCTAGCAGGTTCTCGCCAGTGGCCCGGGCTCGAGTTGAACGAGCTTTGTGCTTGGAATTCAAGGACAACTCACCGCATTGGATGCAGGTGCCCTCCGTGGGCGTCCGGGGCTTTCACAGCTCGAATCCAACCTTCCTGTGTCGACAAAAGGTGAGAACGGCACTGCGGGGGAAAGCCGTTCCCGGTCGCCGAACCGATGTTGCGACTTGTCATATTCGGGAAGGGCTGACATCGGGGAGAGTGGTCTGAATGGCAGACAAAAAGGGAAGAAAAACCTCGTGTTTGCTGTATTTGTATCTGGAATCTGTCAAGGCGTTGCATAATCTCAAGGTTGAATGAGCAGTCGGAAAAAAAAACACCCTGAGAAGGTATGCATATGGCCCAGGCTGGAGTCGAACGAGCTCCCTGCTGCATTGACCGAGATATTGACCATTGAATGCAGGTGCGCCCAGCGCATCCGGGCCTCTCCTGAGTCGATGGTCTAACCTGTGTGTGTTCCAAAACATTAGAGTGGTACATGTATTCCACCGCCACTGAGCCAATGTCAACTCACCGCTCGTTGGTAAATAAAATCTCTAAAAACGGATTGGCCAGGTTTTGTCCGTGTGTCAGAAAATGAGCAGTGACCCCCCAGAAAAAATGCTGTTAGCAACGACACATGGCCCGGGCTCGAGTCGAACGAGCTCCCTGTTTGACGGTCACGCAAGAGTCAGAGAATCGAGGTGTGCACGGCACCACGCGCAACGGGCCTCTTTTGAGTATTTCATAGTCATAGCAGGATGGCGGGTGTCCGATCAAAGACAGTAGTAAATTGCGCCGCAAGAATACTAGAAGGAGATCCGAGAGAGAGGTGAGGGGAAGGTGTGAATCGAAACAAGTGCAAACAATGGAAGCGCATCAACGTGCCGTAAACGACTCTTCCCTGGACCCTTCTCCGCCGACGTCCGTCGTCCGACGGCCGAGTCGCTTCCTGCAGAGCCCTCCACTATTGCACGAATAGATGAAGGCATGACAAGATAATCGTTGGTCGATCGCACATTTGGTACCGGCTTGCCACAAGAAGGAAGATTCAAGAGACGGCGGCGGCGCGTTGGGCAGAAATGTCGGTGTTTTTCCGGCGATGTGCGTCCACCCGAGTATCCGGCCCTGACATGCTTCATTCCTCAGCGCTCTCTGAAAAAGCGGGACGACGCCTTCCTTGTCTACCGGGTACCCGCACCCTGCGCGACTCTCAATGGGTCACTACCGAGCCCAACGACTAGAGCAGCAGGAGACGCATGCTGCTCTTAAGGTAGTAGGACAAGCAACTACCAGACAGCTTCTGGACGGAGGGATCATCGACACCTGCCTTCCGGTGTCACTGAGTCTTCACCTGCGATGGCTACAGCGACGTCCACGATACTCAAACCTCACTCGGTTGACTGTATATCAACTGCATGACGCCTCGCCCTCGACATCCACATTGCACGCGTCCCCATCTAGGCGCGCCCTATGTCGCGCAAGGTTTCGCTGTGCGCTTCCGTTTCGCCGCGGAGGGCGTTCTCGTCGCTGCAGCCTTCGCCGTCGACATCTGCGCACTTGAAGGCATCCACCACTTCCGATATCTCTGTGCGTTTGTTCTTCACAATTCTGATACATCTCTCGCAATTCTGATTGGCCTCCCTGTCAGAAATAAACCTATGTGATCAGTATCTGACAATATGTTCAACAACATGGAAGTGATTGGTGGTTCAACTCCAATACAAGTGTGCTTTCGAACAGTTCTGCTACCGGTATCAATTCTTGTCCCACTCATCTCAGACTTCGCTCAAACTATGTATAAAGGTGGCGTGTCTCTCGAGAAGCAGATCAAAGTCGTTCCTCTGACAGATTGTCAAGATATCGCAGATGGCCTGGGAGTCAGCCTGTCGCATGACGGACATGATTTACGGCGCGACGGGGCTCGTCTTTGCACAACGGCAAGCACTCGCATTTTATTCCAAGCTTTTGTTATTCCAAGTGCACCGATGCGTTCAATTCACGATGATTTTTTTCCAGCCAGTACGTCGTGATATCACCAGTTCTTTCATCGCTCCTCGAACACTTCCCAGTTTTACACTCCTTCTGAACTGCCAACCCCGTCGATGCATATTATTTCGGCCTCCATCGCCTGCCTGATTTCGGAACCAAGGCAGACCGAGGCAGCAAAGCCAGAACCGCAATAAAGGGTCATGATCAGTGGGCACTTTTGCACTGTGAGTATCTGGATTTTTTACAGAGATCCGCGACTCGGTTCGGTCGTAATCCGTTGTCGGTGGGGAAAGATGTTCTTTGGGCATCCTATCGCCTCCGTTCGTCTTAGTTGGCGCTATTCTTGGGGCTATTTCTCAGCCCCGGGATAAGATCAAAGACGATCTTCCGATGGGATTATACCGTCTGTCAACTATTCGCGTCACACGTATATTTCGGGCGGCATATGGATGGGTACTTGCACGAATGCACGCTCTCCCCATCCCATCCATGTCGGCCACACTTGCAGATGTGCAACAGGCCTACGCGCCGACATATCTTGGCTTCTGTCTTGCCACAGCGTGAACAGGACTTCTCTCCTATAACGTGACGAGGAACTGACAAGTCCACAGGGCCTATGGTATCGGCGTCCTTCAATTTTACTTATACTTCAGAAACTACCACAAAGACAACATCCTCCTCAAACTGACTGTACGTCTCTCAGGCATCCACCCTCATCTCTTCCTAACCGTATGTTGGTCCCCTTCGCAGATCGTGGCCCTGTGGTCGGTACCGTACCTTCCTTCCATTCTTTCCCGGAGTTCACAGACCGCAGGATATTTGATACTGTCTCCACCGTGCTTACGGCGTTCGCGCTGTATGATAATCTGATTGTTCAATTTGGCAACGTAGAGCTCGCAGCATGAATCCCCAGGTACTGTGTCCTGCAACGTCGCACCGCTCTGCTCACATAGGTCTTCGTTCTCCAAGGACCATCGCTGTAAGTCCTTCGCCGTGCTTCCGGTAGAGCGACACTGAAATGACATCTTCAGATGGAAATCACTACTTACCTTGGTTAGTACCGAATCAACATACATACATTCATACACCCGACTGAGCAGATCAACGCCGCCAGTCACTGGTCACCATTATCACTCAAGGGTAAGCTCTGTTCTTGCAATTCTTCCCAGCTGGCAGCTATGCTGACGGTAAGCTGCACGGTTGTCAGTATCTACGCGTGGCAAATCTGGACTCGTACTGTGCTTTCCATTAAATTTTGCCTGTATCATTTGACACGCATTACAGTTACAAGAAATCGCAATGTTACTGGCTTGATTGTGGGTGACCATCTGTCTCCTTTGCTGATGTGCCGCTCAGAAAGATCGTAATAGCTACTGTTTGCCCTCGCGTGTTTTGGTCCGTCCTCGTCTCTGGGTATGAATGTCTCCCTAACCGTAGACTTAGGTCTCGGCAGCTGTAAGTTATGGATTTGTGCGCCAGATAATAACTTCTCATAGGTCCCAGACACCACCTACCACTTGTAATGTGGCGAGATTTCCGGCAAATGTGAGTGGTTCAGTTTTAGCATAAACGACCGAAACCAGTGTATGTCAACTCGGTGCTTGCGTCACTGAACGTAAGGAAGACGGTCCGCGGTCAAGGGGAGCTGCAGTGCGTGAGCTGTTCTCACGTCGAGGATTACAGCGGAGTCAATATTTCTTTCTCTCGACACCGTGAGCACTAATTGATTGGGACCTCCCTGGCAGCCAAGCATGACCATGGTCTTTGCCAATCCTGACACTTCCGACCAAGAGCAAGAACACACTTCGGGTTGCCTACCCAGCATTAGGTACCGTTCCTCCTATTTGAAGACAAAGTCCCGCTTATCTTTCCAGGAATGAGAGGCACTTCAACAGATGTTGAACCGATATTGGGTTGACATTGAGCTTTTTGTATACCAGTGTCGCGCAACTCACTTATGTAAAATTGAACCTCTCCAAATTGACATTTACATTCGTTGAACCCTGCATGGGTTAACTCATCCGCGACGGAATTAACCCCTCCAGTCGCGTGCATATGTGAACCGACGTAATCGTGGACACATCTCGCTCTGGACATTCATTGGACTATTTTGACAATGCCGTGCTCATCACATCCGGGTGTGTATGGTGCGCTTCTGGGCCTCTTCTGGCTGGAGTTCAACCTCCGATTGGAGCAGCGGTTCAGCTGCCAAACTCATTACCCGAATTCAGGAGGCGGAGGAAAATAGCTCGTCACCCGCGGGTAAATGCTCAGCCTCATAGCATGGGGCGAAAAACCGGACAATTTTCGCCAATTTCCGCCAACTATATGAACCAGGCTCGAGTCCGACGAGATCCCTGCTCGAAATTCAAATTTCACATACCCGCCATTAGGTGCGGATGCCCTCCGTGGGCGTCTGGACCTTTCCTTACCTGAAAACCGAACATGTCTGTCAACGAAATCGTCAACTCACGCTGCTGAAGTCGCAGCCCGTACCGTTGGCTTTGAAAACGGACGTAATCAAGGAGTATGTCAGTTTTCTCGGGGGAGGAGAGAATACTGCCAAAAAGAACCTCCAGGTGCTAACATGGCCCAGGCCCGAGTCGAACGAGCTCCCTGCTTTTGTAAACCGAATTCGCCATGGAGATTAATTGCGTGTAGGTGCGTACCACACGCCTCTGGGCCTTTCCTAACTTGAGTTGAACCCGTGTGTGTCCCAAAAGCTTGGCGCAGTCTTCAACCTTGGACGGATTGCACCTACTGCATCAACAAATCATTGTGAACAAGAAATTATGCTGGTGTGGGGCTTTTGTTCGCAAGCTGGAGGAAACGAAGGAAAAAGACACGTATTCATGCTCGCAACATGGTCCAGGCTCGATTCGAACGAGCTGCCTGCTTCACCACCAAAGATGGCCTAAGTAAGTGATGTGGATGCGCACCGCGCGCGTCAGGGCCTTTACTAGTTTGAATCGTCTCCCAGTCTCTCTCATAAAATTAGAGCACTGGTATCTCGAAGTTGGATGAACTGACCAGTATGCATTCATCGACATCATCTTACTCCTACACAATCAGGAGGACTCGTGAGGGTTTCGTTCGTGGTTGAAAGAATTTCAATGAGCAACACGCACAAAATAAAATGAAGCCCAAACCAGGCTCCGAGTCCAACGAGCGCCTGCAGTACCAGGCGCCATCGAGTGTAGGTGCTGGGGTTCAATCGAGCGATACAAAACAATGAGAGCAGTAGTATTTCGCAGCGATTATCAGCTCATCGCTCGTTGCAACTCGTGGATACTAGTAGCAAGCTAGTCTTGAACCGATTGGCAAGCATCGAATCAGGCGCACCGACGACAGAAAGAAAAACCCCATCTCACAGAGCTATGGCGCAGGTTCGTGTTGAACGAGCTGCCTGCTAGACACTAGTGTAATGTCAGCATATTGCGATTGAACTCAGGTGCGCAGCAGGCTTCAATCCAACCTCCCCAAGTTATTAGCCTACGTTCCAAAGAATCATGGGCAAGTTTCGGGTCGCAAAAAGCTACGTGTTTGCTCACCCGCCATTGGGACAAAGAAGATACAACCGTGTCCGGCGACGGGAGTGCCGCGTTCCACAACATAGTCCAGGCTTGATTCGAACGAGCTGCATGCCGGGTATCAGATTGGCACATTCATCGTGGACTGCAGATGTGCATCACGCGCTTTCAGGACTTTTCCTGGCTTGAATAATCAATCTTCTTGCCCAAAACTATTGGAGACATATTATTTGGAACAATTGCACTCACCCTCAGGGATCCACAGCTGGCGATGCCGTTAGCGGATCGAGATGCCGACTTGCGTTGGAGAGGGCGGAGTTTCGGTGGATGTATAGCGATCTTGGATTTGTTTTTCAAATAAAAAACACACATACGTGGAGTTCATCGCTATGGCCCAGGCTCGAGTCGATCGAGCTGCCTGCTGCATTGCTCTTACATATGGGCGATCAAATGGAGGTGCGCCCAGCGTATCGGGGCCTTGAATTACACCTGTGTACACCTAGCTGCGTGGAAAAGGATCAGACTCCAGAGCATTCACATCCGATATCAACTCACCGCTTCCTGACAGAAGTAATTTCCGAACGGAGGGGTGATATTTTCTTCCTGCATGGCAAAAGCAGCGTGTCCGCGCAATGAACTTACCAGACATGGCCTGTCAACGAGTTACCCAGCTTGGAAGTCGGAAACGGATGTCAAATGCAGGTGCGCACCCCGTACTGATTCGTTTTTATCTCATAGCATCGTAACTTACGCCCAGAGAACGGAATGGTGAGGGATTGAATGGAGCCAGCAGCACCGACGCCCAAAAAACGTCTGTACACACGCCTCATGCCCCGGGCTCGAGTCGAACGAGCTGTGCTCAAACTTTCCTGCTTTATTCCCAGGTGCGCACCGCGCGCTTGCGGGCCTGCTTTGTTCACTCCATAGCACGCTGGCGTGTGCCTAGTAAACTGAGGTGAGAGGTCGCGAAAGAGGGAGGCAGCGTGCGAACAATCGATGGAAGCGCATCAACGTGCCGTAAACGCCAGGCCTCTTCCTTTTCCCGCCTACGCCCAAGTCGACGGCCGCTCCAAGGCCGCTTGCTTCCCGCCGTACGATCTGCGCTGACCCCGCCCACCCGAGAGCCAGCTCCGCGTTGCTCCCGTACCGCCCTTGCGCTCGAGCGCCCGCTTTCGCTGTCTACTGCAGCGAAGCCTGTATACCCCACTGGGCACCCAGTTCTACATTATCCAAGTTTCTTCACCCTTGAAGCATTGCCAAGTCGCGGTTTTTTACAAGGAAGGTCAAGGCGTCATTCGTCTCTGCCTGCGTCGACGTCGCCATCCGAAATGGGCGCGCCTACCACCTCCCATCTCTTTCGCCGTTCTTTAACTTAGGCGCAAGCATCTCGGGGCCGTACTCTGTCAATATACGACCTGCCTTTTCAGATGCGGGCCCTTTTTAACCACAGCAGAATCGCCGCCCACAGCCTATGAATGGCGCTTGGTCGGAGTTCTCGGGGTCTATTTCCGGCTGACCAGCGGCTAACGGGGTTTTGGACGCTGTGCCTACAATCTTGCAGGACGGCAACGAGCACCCGTATATCTTGCGCTACTCTGCGATCCTGCACGATCGGAACCAATCTCAGAAAACTAAAAGTTCGAGCTGGGATGCTTCCTTCGCGCTGGCAACGTAAGCCTGCGGCTCGACCAGAAAACGGAATCTTTCCCGATGTCGCCGATCACTCCGTGCGCGCGGCGTTTTGCTGGAATACTGCTACAGGCACAGGCCGCGCTCCACAGCATCTTTATCCGGTATAAATAAGCAGGATAATGAGCAGAAATCCATTCCCTTCTACGTTCGCCCGAGCATGGTGCATTTCCCCTCTACTCTTTTCCCCTTCTTCTTCCTTCATCTAGAACTCTGGTCGGTCTCTGCCAAGCCCAGCCGTCTGGCCAAATACGCTGTGGATTCCAATACATCGAATAACCTCCAACAGACTGGTGGTCGTGTCAGTTGTGCTGCTCTGTTGCGGGTTACATCCCTGATATTTTGCAGTATACCGTCAATGTCACGATTGCGGGAACGTGTAAGTCTGGACCAACGCCCCGGATATCGCCTTGACCTCGCCGTGATTTTAGCCGTCAAATTGTTCCTTGATACGGGGAGCACGGACATGTAGTGCGTCGAGCTGCAATCTGCGCTGTGTTGCGAACACTGATTCTGCTCAAGTGTGCAACCGAACGCCGGTGTGTCCCTCGGCTCCATCAACAATACCAATGCCATCGCGAGCATGGGCTACGGGGATGGAAGTGACAGTGTGAACGGCACTGTTGGTCTTGGACTCGTAGAAATTGCAGGGTTTACGATTCCTCAGCAAGGTTTGCGCCACATTCCATGTTCGCATACTTGACTAACACTCAAGTCTGTCGTAGCTTTTGTCAATATAAATGTGAGTTGGAAATCATGCTCGCTTGTCCGGTGCTTTGGATATCAATCGTCCGCGTTGTTGGTAGGATAATGAAGAGGACGACAATCAGGGCCTTGTCGGACTTGGTTTCGACAGCCCCACCGACCCCATTCCTTCTGCGCTGTCGAATGCAGGGATGAATGGCACCGATGTCGGTAAATCGGTTTTATCTAGCATTTTCGACCAGAATCCGACCAAAAGCCGATTTTTCTCGCTGTCCTTTTCACGTCAATTGGACCCCGCTGACACTGCCGATGCGTCATTGGTTATCAGCGGATATGATGACAATTACTCTGCGGTTCAGGCTGCACCGATGCTACCCCTGTTCCCTGCCAACAACAGGGCCTGGAGAGTTGTGGCTGACGGAATCTCTGTTGGCGGCTCTGCTATCCCGTGGGTTGCTTCCACCAACACGAGTGGCCACGGGGTTCTCTTGGACACGGGCACCACCAACTTCCTCTTTGCATCCGAGGTATGTACCCCGAACGATTCTTGCTATTATCTAACAACCTCATAATCAGGTTCGAGATGCCATCTATTCCGCAGTTCCCGGCGCCGTGCTGGCTAAAAACTCGTCTATCGGTGAGTGTCTACCCTCCGATTGTGAACTTGATGGCCAACAAACATGCCTCAGGTACCGGGGGCCGCTGGAGTGGAGACCGTGATGTGTGGATCGTTCCTTGCAACACACCTGTCAATATGACAACAAATTTCGGGTAAGGGCAACTTTCTTTGTCTTGGTTTAACTGTGTACAAATCTGCAGCCTAATTGATTCGATAGGGGTCAAGGATTCCCTATCCACCCTCTGGACATCACCGATGTGACCTACAGCGTTGGCCCAGATAACAACAATTATACGATCTGCGTCGGTTCCATCACCAGCGGCGCAGGCATTCTGGGTGAACCTGGGGACGCTATCTACGGCGACTCTTTCCTCCGCAATGTATATACTGTGTGGGTTGTTTTTCTTAGCAGCTGTTTAGGAGCTCATCGCTGTCACAGGTTCTCGTTCGGCAACGATACGACACTGCCATACGTTCAACTTCTGGCAGATACTGTCACTGACCAAGCCGCAAGCGACTTTGTTACTGTACGGGCAAACTTGCTGCAGAACGCCCCTCCTGAGCTCGCTCCGCAAGACATCATTAACCTGTTCGATGGCTCCTCGTCTAATTCTTCGAGCGTCGCCGCAGGCTCCGACGCCATGTCCGAAAAGGCATCGGAGAACCTCGCCAGCGGCAGCACTGGCAGCTCGAGCGCGGACACCACCGTCACAAAGTACGGGCCCATCGTCATCGGCCTTCTTGCCGCCAATCTCGCCATCCTTCTCGTCCTTGCTGTGCTCGGTATAATCAATTTCGTACGGAACGGCCGCTCGACAGGTCCGACTTATCAGCGGGTAAGGTTCAATGAGGATGCCTCGTTGACTATGGGCCACACTGCGTATTCTGATTAGTGTTGCTGTAAATGTTTGTGCACGACCAGAGTTCACTTTCAAATATACTTTATTTATGCAGGCAGGAGGCTCAACTGATTCCCACAACTCCTCGCACAAACTGTTTCCCGAGTTTGCGTATGCAAACTCCTGATTCCCAGGAGGGTTCGCACGATGACAAAAGTGGCTCATTTGAGTGTGTGAATGACCCCGGAAGCCTTCGGTCCAGATTTGCGATAGGCACGCAACTAAGAGCTCACCGTGGACTTCAACCAAAAAATCGATCAATGTTTGGTCATGTTATTTTTGGTTGCGTGTATAATACCTCGTGTCCCGTGGTCCCCTTGGGGTGGGAATACCATCTGAGAGGATTGAATCGAACAAACCATTTGCGGGCATTATCTGGCACCGCACAGACGCGCACCGGGCGCTTCTACTTAATTTACATCCCTCGAATTCAACCCTTACCCTACTAATCGCCTACGCAAGTTCGGCAGTTAGTAGAGTGAGTAATTATGCACACAACGGTGAGTGTGTAAGACTTACCCGGCCTGTGTATCCTTCATACATATAAAAAGAGCACAAAGAGTTCAAGAGTTCACTGTGGCCCGCGCTCAAGCCGAACGAGCTCCCTGCTGAACACGGTGTTCTCACTCAGCATGATATAACAGGCAGGCGCGAATCCGGCCCTTTCCTTCCTCAAGTATAGCCTGCCTCTGCTTCAAACAAATGGAGTAAAGTTTTCCATGAGAATTGAACCGTGGTTGGCGTTGGTGAGCCGAGACGCGGAAGAAAAAAATGTTCCTCGAGACCAAGCAAACATGGCCCGGGCTCGAGTCGAACGAGCTTCCTGCTTATGAAGTAACCCACACACTCCTTACTAGGTGCAGGTACGCACCGGCGCTTCCGCGCCTTTCCCAGCTGAAGTTCAACCCGAGTGTGTGAGAGCGGTTCGGAAACTGAGAAGATACTCTGAAATACCCGGAGCGAGGGCACAAAAAGTGGATGAAAGGCTCTTGAATGGCCCGGCCTCGGATCGAGCGAGCTACCCGCTATATGTTTGGATGCAGCATCACCTCCAGGATATAGAAAGTGGGTGCGCACCAGCGCCTCCGGGCCTGTTCTCCCTCGAATCGACCCTGTCTGTAGTTCAAACAGATAGAGTAATATTCCACGGGAGCTATCGAATTCACTTCCATGAGATTTGAGCTGCAGTTGGTGATTCGAGAAGAGTTTCGGTTGGAGCATTGGGATTTTTCGAAGAAAAAAAATATCATGGCGGAGTTATGGCCCGGACTCTGATCGAACGAGCTCCCTGCTCAACATGGTGTGGATTTCTGATGAATGGGATGAGATGCAGATGCGCGCCAGCGCTTCCGGGCCTTATTGAATCACAATCCGGCCTGGCCAGGCTCGCGAGCTTGTGTTGATGAACAGTGGGCGGTCTCGTTGAATTACTAGTCTCGGCGACGATCGATGACTTGTGGGCGTTCGCGGGAGCGAAAATGAATGGTGGTGGGGAGAACGGTCAAGCGCATAAAGGGGTTCCTTGGGGGAAGGGTGAGAGCGGGGTGGAAACTGCGAAGATACACGTACGCATAAGTATCAGGGGCAAGGGGACAAAAAATCATTGTGAACCATGGAATGGCCCGGGCTCGAGTCGAACGAGCACCCCGCTCAACATTGTGCTCAGGGAGCAACGATATGAGATGCAGGTGCGCACCAGCGCTTCCAGGCCTTTTCTCCCTCCAATCTAACCCGTCTTTAGTTCCAACAATCAGCGTAAATGATATTCCACGGGATCACCGAACTTAGGTGAGCCTCAGAGCACTGTTGGTGCTGATTTGCAGGAGTCGGGACAGAGTTTCGGTTGATGCACAGTGGCGAGGGAATTCTTTGTGAAAAAGAGACTTCAATGGGCAGTTGGTGTTGATGATTCAAAACGCGGGAAAAAGAAAATGTTCTGTTGGCTCCCCAAACATGGCCCGGCCTCGAGTCGAACGAGCTCCCCGCTCAACGTGGTGTGGAGCTCTGTCGAACGGCATGAAATGCAGGTGCGCGCCCCGCGCTCCTGGGCCTTGTTCGATAGGTTTCTGACTGTGCGTTGATCGAGGGATTGTGGGCGGTCCTACTTGAATGAATTGTGGCCGCCGATGGATGGAGTTGACGCACCTTCGAATGTCTTCCCGTGAAGACAGGCGTGTCAAATCCCATAGTATCAAGTCATTCAATACTCCAGCCTGCTGCATAGATAGCTACCTTCAAATAAGGCCAGGATTCAGATACAACTGGGATTTAACTGGGATTCGGGATCGATGTCGGTGGTGGGACAAAACGGAGAAACAGCGGCCCCGACGGTTGCGTAAACGCCGTAAAATAGTCTTGGTGGTTTGCGGTCGTACGATAGATCGTCGGTGCATGTGAGTTCTCTCACCGTCACGGTGTCGGCCCGCGTCGACGGCGCTAGGATATCTGGGGGAAATGCAAGGTAAATGATACTTTTTTAATTGAGTCTCGACGCACTGAAAGAAATGCGAAGTTTTGCGAGGACATCTGGTCCCTTGGAGCCAAGGTAAATGCGGGGGAATGGGCGGGAGCGCTGGCAGCGGGGAACAATCCTGAAACAATGCGCCGTAAGATGTAAGTCGAGTCGAGTCGGTCCGTGGGTGCATATATTCTCACCGTCTGTACGTGTGGTAAGATGGTGAGTTTCCGAGCTAAGTAGGACTGGTGGGTAATCACCAAAAACACAGCCAGAGTTGTTTGAGGCAGCGCGCACGTCGTCGTCGTTCAACGCGATGCGATGCACAGTGGATGATCTTCACCACGGTCGTGCGTCGCTGGGAATTGATATTTCATTTTCCAGTCGTACGACGCGACGCGCCTGATACGCGTTGATACGCGTTTGGTCGGACCGGGGCCCGCTAACCACCTTGACGACGGGACCTTTTCGTCCGATAATCCGAGGTGACTAGATTGGGACGAGTCGGAATCGGATGACGTGCGGGATGGAAGAGGAAGTTGTCCGCGAATGAAAAGTACCATGGGGAAGAACAGATGGCGGGGAAGTTGTGCAGGGTCCTCGCTTCCTACGCACGGGCGTTGAATATTTTGCACAGGATTCAAGGCAACGGAGAGGATGGAAGCTTGAAGGAAGAGCCGAGTCAATGAGCGTGCGAATATCGCAATTAAAATAGAAGGCCGGCGGCTATATGGATGTCAAGAAAAGATGGCCGTGCCTGCGATAACGTAACCTCCCGTTGTGGTTTCTCCGCTCTCCCTCCCCTGCCTCCTCCGCAAATCCCCTCCCTCCTCAAACCGCTGGGGTACGAATACGACTCAAGAAAAGGAGGAAAGGAAGAACAGGGAGAGAAGAACCCGACGCTCGTTACACGCACCACACACACTCGTTTGCTTGATTCCAGGGGCTTGAAGAGGAGCCCTATTCGTTCATTCGTTATCTATCTATCAGCTTTACTTGGACCTTGGATTGTCTGTGGAGCACTTATTACTAGGGGAGTGAAAAGAAAAGGAATACAGGTGCGTGTCCAACGACATATACGCGCCCCAGAGCCGGGTCTGACTTGCCTCGTTCCTCAGGGCTGTCAAGAAGACGCTTGGGATTTCGTTACAGGACGACCGCTAGCGCTTGCTGTTTGCGCTCCGTCTAGACCCAAGCGTATCTGGTACGACTAGAGCAGGTGCAGAAGCAATAGGATGCCGCCAGCCCCGGAGCCGCCCCCACGCTCGAGTCTGCGGCCGCCTGCACGGGTGTCGAGTATGGCGCCTAGGAGTGGTACAACTAGCAGGACGCCAACGGTGGCGTCGGGCAGCGGTAGTGCTGGTCCGAATGCCACCAGTACGAGTAGGACACGCACGCTATCGGGTCCAGGGCCGCGTCTTGTGTCTGGAAAGGCGCCCGCGACGACTTCTACGACGCCAGCTATCCCCAAATCTACGTCTACGGCTACTTCACCTTCTACGCCGTCACCTTCTCCCTCCACGCCCCCCACGCCTTCTACGCCCTCGACGCCTACATCTGCACCTACATCTACGGCTCAGTCTGCAGCCCAATCTCAATCTATATCGACATCTACATCTACGTCTCAATCGCAAACCGGCACCCGCATACGCGTGCCCTCGAATAATATCACCTACACCTCGCGCATCACCGCTGCGGCGGCCGTTGCTGCTTCGGGGGGGTCGTTGACGGCCAAGCCATCGAGCTCCTCGTTAACGTCAACGTCAAAGCCATCGTTAACGACGTCGTCGCTGCGCACGACGGGGTCGAGCTCTTCGTTGCGCGGCTCGCCGTCAAGCTCGTCCCTGCGCTCACCGTCGTCGAGCTCCTCGCTGCGCACCGGGGAGAGCGGTACCACCACCACCGCACGTACACGCACAACCTCCTCCTCCTCGCTACGCTCGCCATCGTCCACATCCTCCTTACGCACGACAGTAGAAAGCGGTACCAGCAGGGCGCGCACCGTGTCGGGGTCGGCTGCGGCGAGTTCGTCTGCGTTGGCATCCAAAGCGTCAAGTTCGTCCTTGGCGTCGAAACCCTCCACCTCGTCCCTCAGAACGACGGCGTCGAAGTTGTCGAAGACCACATCCACATCTAAATCATCTACCTCATCTTCAAAATTCGCCTCTACATCAGCTTCAGCTTCGGCGTCGAAAACGTCCCCGCGTTCGCCGTTGGCGCCATACACGACTGCGTCGACTTCGAGTGCGGGGGCGGGGGCGTCGTCGCGAACGCCGACTTCGGCTTCGGTATCGAGGTTAAAGGAGAAAGAGGGTGCGGCGAGTGTGGGGAGTACAGGGACAGGGAGCGTAGGACGGACGGCGGGGAGGTACGTTTGCGTTCCTTCCTTTCTGTCTCGTTTCCTTTTTCTTTTTCTCGAGTACGCCATGCGAGGCGTGGGGCGTACTTTGACGCGCATATAGCCACATTTCTGCCCTCTTATTATTATCTCCACTTTTTCCTGCTTTTGCTGACGAGTTTTGCGAGCAGGAGTACATCGGGCGCGGCCACTGCGTCAGCGTCGGCGTCGGCGTCAAGTGGGAGTGGGAGTGGGAGTGGGAGTACAGGGAGTACGGGAAAAGCGGCCGGGAGGTACGTTTCCTTCCTTCCTTAATTTCCCCTTCTTGCCTTCGTTCCTCCTTTGCGTTGCGTTGCTTCACTTTCCCTTTTTTGCACGGGCGCATGTTTCTTTTCGCGCATACATTCACCTTTTGTCCGTGTATCTTATCTACGCACCTGTACCTGTTTTTTCTCCGCCTCATCTCGATATATATCTTTACCTCATACCGCTCCCGCTGCCGCTGCTGCGCAACATCGTCGCCTCGCTCTATCTCCCCTACATTCATCCCCCCGGATACTTATATCTACCGAACTCAGACACTCCATCCCATCCTTTCATTTCGTTCGCCCGCGTCTCGTATCCCTTCCCCCCCTTTACATATGCGTCCTTGCTTGCTATTCGAGCGCGCTTACCCCCTCCTTCCTTCTCGCCTTCCCCGCCCTCCCTCTGACGAACCAACTTTCACAGACCCCTCCCCCGACCAACAACCCCTCCTCCCGCATCAAGCACCGGCGCAAGTCCGGGCGGGAGTCCGAGCAAGAATAATGCGAGCATTGGGAGGGCTGCGGGGAGGTGTGTGGTTTTTTTCCTTCATTCTCTTGCTTCGTTCGGGCTGGCCTGGGGGTTTTCCCTTGTTTTTTTGGAGCCAGTGGCCCCGCGTCTATGGGAGACGCACATGCGTCTCCGCCTTTTTTGTCCCCTTTGTTCTCGGATTCTTGACGCGCGGCTCACCGCCGCCGCCGCACTGCTTTTGTGCATACACTTTTTTCGTTCGCGTCATCGTCTGCGTACATGCCCCTCTGCCCGGCTTGCGCCCCTCTTTGTGGTGCCGCCTACTTACTAATTCTAATGGATTCGCACCTGCATATCCAATCCATGGCCGAGCTTCTGGCGGAGCGTCGTGTATCTTCATTCATTTATTTGTCCCCGGCTTGCGCCGGGCGCGGCATCTTCATTCTATTGTCTTTTTATGCTTTACCCTTTCGCTCCTCTTCCTCCCTTTCCTCTTCCTCCCCTTTCCTTTCCTAATCCCAAATGCTAATCTCCTGCTGCAGAACGCTCTCCTCTACAACCGGCTCAAGCGCCTCGAGGAGGAAGCCCCCACCATCAATACACGCGATACATTCGGCTTCCAGCTCGACTACACCCTCCACCTCCACCTCGACTTCTTCGACCTCCTCGACGCCAAGCACGCCGTCGACGCCCTCTACGCCCGCACCGAGTACGCCAAGAACGCCGCTGACGCCGCGCACCCCGCAGCTGGCGCACATTCGGACGTCGCCGCAGCGGCAGCAGCGAGGGGAGCGGGAAGGAAGGGAGGAGTCGCCGCGCACTGCGCGCCCACGGTCACCGTCTGCGTCTGCGTCAAAATCGCTTTTGGAGTCGACGCCTACAAACGGGAACGGGAGCAGGGCCACCTCGCCCTCGCCCTCCCCGCGCCCCTCCGCTTCTTTCCGCAGGGTAGCAAACGCCAGCGGCAGCACCGAGAGCCCGAGCCCCACCCGCGCGCCCTCCCCATCCCCATCCTCATCCCAGCCCCAGCGCCCATCCGTCCCCCGCGTCGACACCGCCTCCTCTGCCTCCCTGCGGCGCGTCGCCAACGCCAGCGGGGGGAGTGGGAATGGGAGCGATCACGGGCACAGTGGGAGCCGCGCGACGTCGCCGGCGCCCTCGCCTGCGGCGCATGCGCTGGCGTTTGCGAGTGCGCGGGATGTGATTAGGCGGGGGCGGGAGAGGAGTGGGATGGGGAGTCAGAGTCAGAGTCCGGTTGTTGGGCAGAGTGGGGGTGCGGGGTGGAGCCAGAGTGGGAGTGGGAGTCCGACGGTTGGACTGAGTCCCATTACTGGGAGCGGGAGCGCTGAGAAGGATAAGGACTACGCAAGTGGAGGTGTGGGTGCGGGCGGGGGGACGTTCGGGCAGGCGCAGGGCCTTGCGTACCTCGATGGGGAGAACGACAAGGAGAAGGAGAAGGCGCTCGAGAGCGCGTGGCTGGATTCGCCGACGAGGAGCGCATTTGCTATTACTGGTGCGTTCTTTCCTTTGTGCTGCCCGTTTTGAGGATTTGGCTTACGAGCGTTGTAGCTGCGTCGGCGTCGGCGTCAGCGCCGGTCTCGAGGGCCGCATCCGCGTCCGCCTCGGTGTCGGTTTTGCGCTCGGCCTCCGCGTCAGCTTCCTGGACGTCCCTACCACCAACGGCGGTGCCGATACCAGCGACGCCACCCGCGCGCGCGCAGAGTCGAAGCCGGGGGCGTGGAGAAGGCGAGGGAGGAAGAGATGGGCATGAAGATGGTGCGTTTTTGCTCTTTGCTTGCTTCCCTTCCCCTCCTCTCTTGCTTCCCATCACTTCACCATTTTCCTTCCCTGATGGCGTTTTTTCCTTCTTCTTTCGCCCTTATCGCTTGCTGCACTTCATGCTTCTTTGTCGATCTTTTTTCCTTCCGATCTTTGGTTTCGCTCCTCTACATATCTTTCCTTTACGATCTCCTCCCACCACGCCTGCGCCCGCACCTCACTTGCCCTCGCCGTTCGATGCCGATGTCCGCTGTGGTTATTTCCCTGACCGCCGCGGCATATACCATCTGCATCATGATATACGATCAGCACGACGGTTCCCAGCTCACTATTCAGTGCTGGTCGTCTCATCGATACGGGCACCGCCACCGGCGCGACGTATACAGTACGTGCGACAGGCCGCGATACGTGCGCCCGAGCATATATTGTGTTTCGATCGGCGTATGCGCGTCCCTGCAGGTCCCTGCTGCGTTTCATTGGGGCGCCTGGGGATCGAGCTCGATAGGTGTTAGCGCGGCCCCACGGTGGATGTGCGTCCCCGATGTCGTTTGGGCGTGGCAGCAGGCGCAGAAGCAGATGCGATACGTCCGCATCACCATTCATTTCGTTTGTTTTTGGCTTCCTTCATCTGGGGCAGGGTTCGAGATCTTCCGTCGTCCGTTTCCCGTTTCCCGTTGTCCGTCTTGGCTTAGCCTCTCCCCACTCTCCTTTCCATTCTACCGTCGCTCGGCGTCGACCCTTTCGTTCTTTCTTCGCTTCGCTACTGTTATTGGCAGCACCCCTTTATTCGGCGTGTCATCCTTGGCGTTGGCGCTGTCCTTCTATTAATTCCTCCTAATTTTTTTCGATCGTCTTTGCCACACTACAATGCTTTCGTCCTCCACTTCCACATCCGTCTTCGCGTTCCCCTCCCCGCCCTCGCCCACGTACTCCTTCTCCTCATCATCTACCATCGTTCCTTCCTCCCCCGCCTCTCCCTCTTCCTCACATCGCAACTCCTACCCCTCCGCCACATATAACCCGTATCCCCGAATCCGCGTGCTGACATTCGGTCCAGGGTCTGCGCATGCACCGATCACGAGCGGGAACGGACCCGGGACGCCCAGGCCCGCCTCCACGAATGAAGACGCGGCCCTAAGTACAAGTGCCACAAGCGGAAACGAAGTGCCGACGCCGATACCGCCGCCGAAGTCGCCTTCGCGCGCACGGAGTACGGAGAAGTCGCCGTCGAGGGCGAGGAGTGTTGAGGGTCGTGCTGGTGCGTTTCTTTCCTTCTTGCTCTTGTATTTCTTCTTTTTTTCTTGTCTTTGGTCTCTCGGTCTCCGCTTTACTGCGCCATTCACCCTTTTGCGTTTCGATCTCTCCATTTCGCGACCTTCCGTTTCAGGATCGTGCGGATCCCCGTCGGGCATCGTTGACCGCTCTCGGCGGTAGCTGCGACATGTCATTGGTTACTGAGCCCGGTTAGGCTGGTAACGCGGTGCCACGTGTCTCGTCGCTGGCTCGGCGGCCCTCCGCGATGAAATACGCTTGATGTGTGTCATCGGCGGAGCGCATACCCGCACGACACCGACACGGCGCTTATTGTTTTAACCGTTTTTTGTCTTTGCCCCTTTCTTCTTTTGACCTTGACGGCCAACTGGCAACGGCACTCTGCATCTTCTTCGGATTCTTTGGATGTCACCGAATCGTACTGAGCCCCTGTTCCCAGCATCGCGCAGCCGCGAGCGCGTACCTTTCCCCCGCGAAGACGCTCCCGCCATGCCGACAAGAACCCCTACGCCGTCGTCGTTTGTACACCCCCAGCCGCCCATGCCATCGGCCAGCGGGAGTCGCTCAGCATCCAGCTCTACACACGGCCATTCGACCGGATCCGCGCACGGGCATTCGTCCGCCCACGGCCATGAACCCGTCAGGATTAACACCGACCTCAACGCGGTCGCCTCCTCCTCCAGCGCAGTGACTCGCTCGCTGTCGCTCCCGTCGCCTCGGCCCGGAATCTCCGACGCCAATCTCCCGACACCCACGCGCTCCAACGCCTCCAACTCACACATCCCTCTCGCCATGCAGCGCCCGCGGGACATGTCCGACCCTCATGCGGCGCTGCTCGCTACAGCGGCGGCGCGGGCGCCGGGATCGCCACCGCATCACATGCAATCGCACATGCAGTATCCGGGGCAGAGCGCGTATGCACAGCCGAGCATGCGCGCGACGTCGCCCACGCACCACGCCTCGTCCTCGTCCACACGGCAGCGCACGCCCGAGCGCACCGTCGTTCCTGGGCAGCGCTCGGCGTCTGATGCGGCGGTGCGGGATCTGGAGCGGCAGGGGTCGTTTCGCGCTGAGGGCGGGTCGAGTCTTGCGCGCGAAGGCTCATTCCGCTCGCCGGAGCTTGCGCTGGGTGTGAAGCGGCTGATGGCGAAACCGGCGTCGGTGTCGGCCACGCGCGGGCGGGAATCGTCTGACGGTGGTAGCACGGGTGCGGAGAGCAGCGGGCCAGAAGTGCACATACGGCGGAAGCGGTACGATGCGGCGGGGAGGCGCGTGGAGCGTGTGGATGAGGAGGTGCGCGCAACGCGCAGTGAGGATGGGCATGCGACGCGGCGCAGCGAGGACCGGACGCAGGAGCGGGAGCGAGAGAAGAAGGAGAGGGAGCTTGCGCTCGCCTTCGTCGGGCCGCATGGTGGGGCGGATGATAAGCCGAAGGAGAAGCGGCAGAAGAACGTCCTCAAGCGCCGACCTAGCGCTAATCGCCCCTCCACCGCACCTCCGTCCGCACCCCCCTCACCGAGCCCAGCCGTCACATCACATCCGAGGTCGACGCCTGAGTCGCGCGGGCCCCCGGTGCTCAGCCTTAACCTGTCACTGGCTCCGATGCCATCCTTCGACGGCTCGAGCCCGCGAGGGAGCCCGAAGGAGGGGAGTGGAAGCGGAAGTGGGCCACTGACGCCTGCCGGCGCTGTTGCGCAGGCGTACAAGCGGGGCCTGGATACAAGTGCTTCGTCTTCACCCCTTCCATCGCCCTCGTCCAGCATCTTCCGGCGCAAGCAGGCTCAGCCAAGCGAGACTGGGCACAGCAACCTGCTCGTGGCGGCTGCCGAAACGACCTCGCCCGTGACGCCGTACTACACCGTCTTTGGCTCGACCTCGGGGCGCGTCGTCGCGGTGGGTGGGCCGGACGACGCATGGGATGGCTCGTCGTCGCTGATCTCTGCGTCGGCGTTCCCGATGTTTGATGGTTCTCGGCGCAGCTCGAAGCCTGTCCCTGCGACGCCGAGCGTTGGACGCACGTTGTCCCGCAAGGTCAGCGAGCGGTTCGTGCGCAAGCGGGAGGAGTCGGAGGACGACCTGCGTGGGCGGTCGGCGCAGCAAGGGGATCGTCGCAAGAAGAGCGAGCACAGCGGCAGTCGCGCCCCAGGTGACGCCAGCCCTGCGCGTGGAAGCGACTGGGCCAAATCGTCGTCGACCCTCGCGAATTCGTACGACGATGGCTTTACCAACGAGCCACGATCTCGGCGCTCGGAACCTGCGTTGGGCGGCGGAGGCAAGCTGTGGAAGCTCATGAAGCGGATTAGCACCGGAGGGCTGAAGGACAAGTATGAGCGCGGAGCACGTTCTTTACCGCCTATACCGCCACTGCCGCCTGTCCCACCTGTGCCGCAGCTTCCCAGGGACGTCGCCTTGGACGCGAGGGGTGCGACGTCCACGGATGGTCATCCCCGCGACGAGCAGGGCGCGCTGTCCCGCTTTATGCAGTCGCGGTCGTCCATGAGCGCCTCTACTCCGCCTTCTGGCATCCCCCGATCTAGCGCCCGCGCTTTGCCAATGCCACCGCCTATACCGGCGTCTCACCATCCGCGAGCCAGCATCGCTACGCGCTCGTCCTCCCCCGTCTCTTCCGATGTCGCCTCCTCCAAATACTTCCACAAAACGCCCGGCTCCGCTCGGTCCTCGACCTCCTCTTTCGCCGAGGACGCAGCCGCGCCGCCCCTGCCTGACGCCCCCATGCCAAACGTCATTCTCGGGAAGCACATCGTCCCGCCGAAGGACCTGTACAAGCTCGACCTCAACGCGCTCGCCGCGTCAGGCTCGCTCGACGACAAGAAGATCACGGTCAACACCACGACCATCAAGCCCATGGCGTTCTTCGGCACTCAAAATATCCGCACGCCCGACGACTGGCGGATCGTCAATACGCCCGCGCAGGAGCACCCGCCGTCGCTGCCGCACCCGCCGCGGCGGCTGCCGGTCCCCAACTCCCATCCCAACGCCTCGCCCAAGGAGTCGAAGGAGCGGCGGTACAGCAATACGCCGAGCATTCCCGAGTTCTCCACTGCGGCGCCTATCAATGCGTTCGCGGCGCGCAAGCTCCCACCGACGGATCCGCCGCGCGAGCACGCACGGCGCATGTCCTCCGCGCCTGACGAGTCGGTGAGCCGGCAGATGTCCGTGCGGAGCACCGCCGCCCCGAGCGGTGACGCGTACGCGTCGACGGCACGCCAAAAGCGGCTGCAGCAGCGGTCGACGTCGCTCCCGCGCGCGGAGCCGCTGTTCCGCGACATGTCGGAGAAGGCGACGGCGCAGGCCCTTACGGAGAAGGAGAAGGCGGCGCGATGGGACGATCTGCTACAGCGCAGCGACCGCGCGGGCGGAACGCTCCATCTTGGGACGTCTGATGCGCTCAGGTCGGATGATCTTTCGCTACGATATTCGACGTCATCAGCGCAGCTCTTGAATGGTGCGTTCTTCCTTCCTTTCCTACTCCTACGATACTGATTGAAGTTCCGTCCAGACTTTTGATCTGACCGACCATGCTCACGATGGTTATGACCCGCACGGATAGTACGCCCCTCGCCCGCTTGCTCGCAAGATGCTTTGTAGTAGACACGATTTAAATCTTCTGTTGTACTTACTTACCTGACCTCTGTCGCTCCCTTGCCTGTCGTTTTCGCTCCGCTGCTTTCGAATACACACCCACCCACATCCTTTCACATTGTACTATACATACCCGACTTGTGCTACACATACCCCACTTACTTACATCGACATCTGTATTCATCTCCCTGGTTTATACTAACTATGCTGCTCATAATGACATCCTCTCTTCGCTGCCTTCGGCGACTTTGCGCTGTGTTCCGTAGACTAAGTTTCTCTGGTTCCATGCTCGCTTAGGGACAATGGCGCTCTGCAGCCTGCTACTGTCAACCAACCCTGGAAAGCTGCACCGTCGATCGTGTCGCTGACACCTTTTTCTCCTTCTCTTTTTCCCAATTGAGCTTCGATCATCGACAAAATCAAATCTTGATTTGCATGCAGCTCGGCCCGACTGTTCAACCTTGCTCGTTCCTCGACCAGGGTTTGCATTGAGGAGGAAACTCATATTGGAAAGTATCTACAAGCTAAATACACAAGCTGTACAGCTCTTAGAAGCATTATGGCAGTGCTCCCCTTGAATACCGTCGCAAGCCGACGAAGTTGAACCTGGTATGTATCAGCGCTCGAAAATGGAAACAAAATGCTCGAGCTGAGGGAAGCTGTTGGTTTTGTGTGGGCTAGTTATTCTAAGGCAATGACTAAAGAACAAGGCGCCCCGCGAGGCGATGCGGATTTGCCACAGTACAAAAACCGATCAAATGGCGGGCTTCGCTCTCTCATCTGACCTTTGTACCACCATGAACTATCACCAGAACCCTGCCCCTCCCAGGCATCGCCGTCAATCTGTTAACGCCGCGCCGGTACGGCAGCAGCAGCCTTACCCCCTTGGCCATGTCACCCCCCAATACCAGCACCCACAAGGACCTCCGGGCCCACAGGTACCACAGCAGCAGCTGTTGCCTCAGGCGCCTTTGGTGCGGACGCCTTACAACGATCCGGGACAACCACCCATAATCCCCTATTTTCCGGAACAGTCATTCCAGCCAGTAGGACAGGAACAGGAATGGCAACAGTTAGCAAGTAACTTCCCATATAACCCCATCTTTGATCCCACCTCCCGCGGTATCCCACCGCAAGGTCTATACCAGCGAGCAGGACCCTCCTTCCAGAGACAGCCCTCCCTGGTACCTCAGCCACAGTGCCTCGCCTATCTCAATAAATTTTCACGGCCGCCGCCAGCAAATCCCCTGCCAGCATGGAGGCAACTGGCAACAGTCCGTAAAATTGAAGACCCGAACCAGTCCGAACTCCTTCGCTGTTTAGAAATGTACGACCCGGATACGGATAAGCGCGAAACGTACAATCTTCCACCCGACATGGCCCTTCGCACTCCTGCTCTGGTAGGCACCAGATACCCACTTCATCGCCACCAGCACCTCAGACCAATATGCGAATTACAGCCAACAGGAAACCCATACCAAGGCGAGATACACTTCCACTGTGAAGCCCCGTATCCCTGGAACAATTTGTTGGCTCGGATCCGAGGCCGATCTCGAGGCGCCCAACTGTGAGAGAAACAAACTCGCGCACATGAAGTGTGACTAACCTAGATCCAGGGAAATTTGTTGGAAGGACGAGAAGTATGAAGTTACTTCGCCCTTCGAACCAAAAGTGCTGTATACATGCGGTGAGGATGAGGAGAGTGGGACCTTCCTTGTGAGTCAAGCTAGTTTTCCAGACCTGAAACTGTACTGAAGTTTAACCGCCAGATTTTCGCCCCCAAAAAAGCACTCGCCTGGATCAACCCGGACGGATCGATCGAAGGACTGAAGCAGCGAGCGTTGATTGACGAAGAGAAATTGAACCAGATCCGTGCCAAATATGACCGTACCCCCCCGGGAATCGTGGACGATGACTTGTATAGGCTGGTCAACCTGCTCTTTGCGCTAGGACTTTCCACTCTGTGGGTGTTGTCGAAGTTCCCAAGGAGCTCGTCTGCGAGAGAAGGACCCAGTTATCCAGTACTCCAACAACCCACCGATGGTCCAATCCCGGATGTGCAACGAGTACCAAGCACGGCGCAGGGGACTCGAGATAGAGAGGCGCACTTAAGTCGGAGGCCCCGGCGTCGAGGGTCACACCGTGATGAGTAGTTTGTTTCGCAGCGCGAAAACATATCGATACCCATATTTATCTGCATTATGCATCTGCTGGCAGCTCATAAATCGGGAGACTCTGAGATCGAATCAATTGTGTGACATGTAATCGTATTTCGCACATACCTTTCGTTACAGTATGCGGGGACAAATCTTTCTGAACGGCCTGACGGGAGACCGATTGATATCTAGGCGGACGGGGGATAGGAACGATGCGTGAAAAGAAAAGAGACTCGTGAATGTGAAGCAAAGAACAAGGGACGGAGTAAGAGTTACATACATACCTTCTAGTCGCACTCCAACTGGCGCTGAGCGCCGGCCGCCAAGGGGTCCTAGGCAAAAATCAGTAAGGAGTGCGAGATGTGCATGTAACGAACGGCAGCCACAGCGGAAGATTCAGGCGGACGTGGGGCCCGCAAGTAGCGAGGGAGACGAGCAGCATCGCACCACCCACCTCTCAGGAAAGGAAGCAGGTGGGAAAGGAAAAGAACTTTGAAAACTACGACGCACCGCTGGCTGAGGGTCGGCCTACGCCTAATGTCTGGTGTTGTCGCGTACAGTGCCCGAGGTGAGGCCGCCGATATACCAACACTCGGTTGGAATGCGCGGACTCGGAAGCCGCATAGTTCTGGATGTCGATGACGTGGGGTACAAGAGGCGCCGACTCAGGAGCTGAGATTACAAGGGCTGCTGGGAGTTCGACGTTTGGCATGGCGGGAACGGGTCCGGGGGCGCGCTCTTGCTGAAAGGAGTCGACATCCTTGCTCGTAGTCGAGGTGGGAATGCAAGAGCTGCGGATGTCTGTGGGCGTCGGAGCTAAGGGCAAGAGGCTAGAGCACAGCTTCCGCGGCGATCACGGTCACGTGTCATTTGACTTGAATCGAAGTTAAACCCGCTGCGTTGCATTCTTAGGTGAGGACAAGGACGCCGGGCAACAGTTATGTCCAGCTTTGATCTAGGAATACATTTTTGAACTCACTGAAATTACAGTTTTCGGTTCACTGAAATTGCAGACGTGGGCTGAAATGACCAACGACTTGAGAAAGGGCGTGCAAAACTGGAAGTATGACCCGCACGATTATGGTTCAATTCTGTTGTCGCGCACGCAATCATGATAATCGTAAGCCGCTGCAGACAGCTGCCTCGACGAATGGAAAAATAGTTTCAATCTTGGTTCGACATCTACTTATTCCAAATTCAACAAGTGCCTTTCTCCGTCGGTCACTGGAAACATCTCCACGACTAGTAAGTTCATAAAAACTCATGTTTCCAAGACTGCGTACGCCCTTTCTCAATCATGGGCTTGGCAAGCGTGTCGTCGATGTTCAGGGAGCATGTTGGCTGAGCTGCTGATCGACATAGATTTCTTCGTGTGCCTTGTGGAGACTACACACAGTCAACGTGAATATACATCGGTCTATCGCCTCGTCTTTTTCATCTATTCAGTATTCTTCCAAGTTGAACTCAGCCTCGGATCACCAATGAGATCAGATACTGATTCGGCGTTCGGCCCGAACGGTTCAACTACGTTTTTCAACTGCGCCAACGTCGAGCGTGTGGCCCTGCGGCAAAGAAAATAGTATTGCAAGGGATTTGAAGCAGAATGTTGAAGAACTCACCGCTCTGCCTTCCGGAAATAGGATGTTCGCTCTGAGTTGAAGTTGATTACAGCTATTTGCGGAACTTAGGGCGCGGATCATTTTTTCTCAAAAATGTTGATTTTGGCATAACAGCTGTATTAGGCTCAAATCTCAAGCAATCTTTTGGGTGTTTTGAATCATTCCACTCTCCCGTGCATTCCGCACCTGCATGCACCCAACGATTGGCAATAATTACATAATATAGACCATATGCGGGAGTTGGTCCGTTTTCGTTCATAACACTTCCTGTGTGAGCTAAAGTGGCGTGAATCTTCCAATATCCTAGCATATGGCATTTGAGGTGATTATACAGATGCAAGTGGGCTTAGAATATCCATCCCATGTCTCATTCCCTCTAAATCCTGCCATCAGATGTTGAGCAATTTTACCAGACCGTTCCGCAAAGGTACTGGGTGGAGTATCCAAAGTCTGGGGTGCCATGCATGTGTGGAATACATGTTAGTTGGCCATGTCAAATTATTAGAACATTACAGGCCCTACCGGGAACATGGTAGGCAAAATGCGTGAAAACACCGTATCTCAAACAGCGGCCATGCCGGTGCCGAAAATGGAAAGTCCAAAGCACCTTGCATCTGTGGATTTTTGAGGGGAAGAGGATGCAGAAATAATAATTGTATTCCGTTGAGAATTGAGGGCACAGCGAGCAAAATGGTGAAAACGATCAAAAACGTCCCTTTTTGGAAAAAAACTGGCCGCGCCCTAAGTTCCGCAAATAGCTGTAAGCGAACTCAGATGAACGATTGAGAGTCTGACTATGCCGGAGATATTTCAGGAGTAAGACAGAGATAATGCAGACGCAACCAGGCATTGGCGCCACACCGTCTTTTGTCTAGCTGGCTGGTGATATAAGCTCGCGATGACTCGAGAGAACAAGGCAGAGCCCGGGGCGATGCAGGTTGGCCACACATTATAAAAACCGATCAAATTGCGGGGCTTCACTCTCTCGTCTTACCATTACACCAGCATGAGCAACTCCCAGAGCCGTCCTGGTACTCCCATCAGGCGTCTCTCAACCCCATTTCACTACCAAACTCCACAACACGGTCATGACTACCAGACGCCGCCCCAGCACTTCCCATATTCTCCGCCACTACCTCCCGACAGCCCCAACTCCTGGGGTACTGTGAGCAGTCCCGCAAATACATTGTCTACCCCAGGGTCCCCCGCCCCAGCACCGCAAGAGTCGAGGTTGCCACCACGACCAGCGACACCTTTTCACCGTGGCGCCATCCGCCGCGCCACCTACCCCGAGCATCAGCATTCGCGCTACCAACCACCGCTCCCTTATAGTCCGGCATGGCATCCAAATTACCCGACGCCTGACGCTCCAATGCCCATGGGCACAAACCAGGTCCCAGGGGGAACATCCCTCCATTCTCATCTAATACACATCAAGTATGCAGATGGCCGGGAATGGACCTATAGCATACAAGGCCTCCGGGCGGCCCTTCAAGAATGCTTTGAACAATTGCCTCCGCGTTGTCCCCCAAAGCTCGGGGTACGCTACTGCGGCGTTCCTTTCCGTGGCGCCCGCCTAGATGTATACAAGGATATGGTCTGCACAATCAGGAGGCCAGAAATGGAGTTTGTGATAATAGAATTACAAGCCGCAGAGGGCCAAGACTTGCCACGCGACTTAAAGGCTCAAATTCAAGCCTGCAACGACCTCCCCAGTGTTTTGTGAGCCCAAGAACTCGCACAGAGAAATGGGACTAACGGAGATCTAGAACAATTTATATTTTCAACGATGAGGGACAGGAGGTGCTTTACGAGGGGCATTCAACTAGTGTGGGGCAACAACAAGTCTTCGGGCCTGAGGGGGCCGGACAGTTATCATGGGTAATAATGCGACGGGGAGCATCTGAGCCACGGGCAGAACTCAGCCAAAGTGGAGTATTCACCGAGCGCGAGCCAATACTTGATGATGAGACGTGGAGGTTGATCAAACGGAGAATAACCCATGTCACTGGCTCGTGGATACTTCCGCCAAGGGAATATGTGAACAACCAGCTGTACGTCCTATCTTGCATTGGACTCCATGCTCTTAAAATCCTGGAATTTCCATACACCCCGGGGGTTACATGGGCTTCATCGTGAATGGCGCGCGCTAACTTAATCTCGACGGCGCCGTAGTTAGTTCGCTGGGCAAAGCATGTCGATACCCATATTTATTTGTACGCACCTGCTGCTGGCAGTTTGTGAAGTAGCAGATTCTACGAGGTCGAATAAGTACATGTGACTTTATATCACGCGCACCTTTCGTAACAGTTCCGGTGTGCGGGCGCGAAGATATCCGAACATAGATAGATTCACAAGAGGCTGAACATCGGAGGGTTCAAACCACGAAGCCTACGTGAGGAGGGAAAAGGAATAGTGAACAAAGAATAAAAAGGCGAGGATGGAAACAATACCTTTTCCAGATGGTCCGACCCGCTGGGCGCCGACCGCCGGGAAATGCTGCGAATGATTAGTGAGGCTGCGGGAAGAGCGTAGAAAGTTTTTGTGCGTGTAACGGTCGCCGGTCGGCAGCCACCATATAAGATGCAAGGAGCGAGGGAGCCGAAGCATATAGCATGGTCCACCGCCAAGGAAAGGAAGCAGGGGGAATCGAAAGAATCACGACGCACCGATGGCTGAGGTTCCGTGACGCTTGATTTCCGGCGTTGTTGTTACAATGCCTGCAGTCGACGCCGCTGAATGTACCGGTACTCGGGAGGGATGCGCGGGAGCCGCAGAGTTCTGAATGTCGGTGGTAGTAGGTGGTAGTCAACAACGGTGCGGTGAGGTACAAGCCACTGCGCCGCAACCGCGCCGTACTAAGTATCGTCAAGCACACACCGAGAGCCACTAGGAGAAGTTGTGTTCCGAGCCTTTTATCAAATAATCCACCCCAAGGGCACCGCAATGCAGAGCAACATAGATTTTACTATGCCGAGTTCGAGACAAAGATTTTGGCGTCGCGCAGGCAAAGATCGGCCATTGGTGAACGGAATTTACACCTAGACCCTCAGCGGTGACTAGACGCAGAGATCGTTCACATTCGATCCAAGCGCTTTAGTGATCACTAAGTCAGCGAGTTCGAAAGGAAGGTGAAGCGAGAGAGGGTCTTACAACCGAATTCAGCCGCTTTCTCTCCGTGCCACCAACACACACACAGAAGACCCGGGGATGTGATGCATAGCAAGGGATACATACATCTTATCTACGTGAAGGAAGACGCGAGATTAGCTGCGAATTGGAAGAAGCAGGGGTGAGATGGAAGGAAGCAGACGAGAGCGCGAGAGGGATTATAATTCGGGGCAGGATTGGGAACAAGAAATGCATGGGAGTATCCCCGCGAAGGTTCGAGGGAAGATTCGCCGATACGATGCATGCACATCTGCGAAGCAAAAATGACAAAAGATGTACAGATGAACATGTACGCTCAGCAGGATGGAAATAAAACGGGGAGGCGACCACGAAAATATATGCGATGGATGGGTCATGGAAAAATGATCAGGCCGGCCAGTCAAGAAAGAAAGAAAAAAGAGGAATCGGCCAAGGAAGCAATGTAAGGCAGTCAAAAGAAGGGGGTACGAGGAGGAGAACGGTATCTGGACATCGCAAGGATAACGCACCTTCTGCTTTCGCAAATCCCAGGCGCACTTCAGTTCGCAACAATTCGTTAATTTCGCTCCAGGCCGGGACCGTGTCGCGAAAATCCCCGTGGATCGGAGGAAGTGGGAGATGATTTCACATTCGGCTGTCGGGGAATATCAACGACCGTGTTTGCAGGCGACTATCTGCTACACGCGGCTTGGCAAAAGCGTCCGTGCCTTAGAATCCCGCCCAATCGCGCCAACGCTGCGATGCAGGACGTGTGCTTTGGCGCGGACCCCATGGAAAACGCACAGAGCAGAGAGTGGTTGACCCGGTACAGCCTGTGATCACGTCAGGGAGCAGATGCGGTGGGTCCGCAGGAACGAAGAGGCGACGCCGGCGACGCCAGCGCACGCTGGGCCACTTCCGTCCGACGCGAAGACCGAAGTCGGGCTACATAGACCGCCAGGGGCATACTCCACGGGTGAACGTTGACGTGGATGCTCCGGCGCGCGTGCAGACGCGGGCGAGCGAGCGCACGTACTCCCAGACAGGGTTGCCGTACATGCAGACACCAGCGTCGACGCCGCCGCCTGCGGAGCCAGAAGCCGACGGGGCCGTTTGACGAGAGCAAGCAGGCCGTATTCCCGATATTGATTCGCACTTCCACTGGTCGAGATACCCCTGAGGAAAACATAGCAAATTAGCATGGAGGCAGAACAGAAGGATGACGACGGGAGGGAGAGGGAGTGGGAGGAAGGGGAGCTAAGCAAGAGGGACGAGTGATAAGTGGACTGGGGTAAGGAGGTGAAGCGGGACAGCACGAGGTGCGGAGCGGGGTAATGTATCTAGCGTTATATGTAGGAGGGAGGGGATAGAGGGATACGAAGTGGGACACGTCCCAGAAAAAGAGAAAGCGAAAGGGCGAGGCCGTTCCTATTCTCACTCTACTCCCGCCCCCCCCCCCCCCCGTACTCTGCCACCCCACTCGAGGAGGTCTACATAGACTTCGCGCCAGTGGATACTCGGAGGGAGGGAGGAGGGCGGGCGGTCGGTGCGGAGGGCCTGAGCGGGCAATAAGCGGACGCTCCGGAGAAAGGAACTAGGGGATGCGGGGATGTGAGCGGAAGGGTGGGTGGGAGTGATGGCGGGTAGGGTGATGAGATGGTGGGGGATGGGGGTAGGAGGGACAGGAAGGGGAAGGGAGGCGATGGGAGGATGCCTGGGAAGATTGAAGATGAGAGAGGAGGGAGACGCACGCAGCTCACCACCGTTGCCCTATATACACTCTTGCTCCCCTTCCCTCCCTCTCCAAGTCCTCCATGTAGATGCCCTGGGCGAGACGGGCGACGATAGAAGCGTCTGTGCTGTCCTGCAGGGCAGTGTACGCGGGGCCGATGTCGATGTCGAGGCGGGCGCGGTACCAAGCATGCGCGACCAGTGTCATCGATGCGTTGCGTTGCGTCGCACACGCACCCGCACGCTTGAGGTAGAAGACGCCGCCGTGGGTAACGACGGGGAGGTTGTTGAAGATGAAGACGCTCCATGTCGCCAGAGTCGGGAGATTACTCTGTACAAGGGCTACTGGGAGTTGGACGTTTGAAATGGTCCGGGGAGGCGCTCTTGCAGAAAGGAGTCGACGGCCTTGCTCGCAAGTCGAGGTGGGAAGGCAAGAGCTGGGGATGTCTGTGGGCGTTCAAGTTATTTGAGGGCAGAACTCGGAGCACTGGCAGCTTCCCGGCGATCACGATCACGTGGAGCTCATGTGCTGATACTGATTTCGGCGTTCGGCCCGAGCGGTTCAAACTTCAACGGCGTGGTTGAACTGCGCCAACGTCGACCTTGCTGCCCTGGGTTAAAGATAGTGGTATTGCAAGAGATTTGAGGCAGAACATTGAAAACTCGCCGCTCTGACTGCCGGAAACAGGATTTTCTCCTTGACAACATTGGTTCAACACGCGAACGAAAGTTGATCAATCGAGACTCACCACGCCGGAAGAAAATCGAAGAATAAGACAGAAATGATTGAGATGGTGTAAAACAGTGGCGCCACACTGTATGTTATTTCTCTGTCTGGTGATTCAAGTTAGTGATGACTCGAGACAACAAGGCAGAGCCTGAGGCGATGCAGGTGGCCACACATTATAAAAACCGATCACTGCCAGACCTCACTCTCTCATCTTACCTTCGCACCACCATGTCCGGTTACCCACATCAGCATCCCGCGGGACACCCCAACATGTATCACCCACCTCCACCTCCCTACACCCCCCAGCCGCAAGGCGCCGTGCCGCCGGTGCTGACCGATTACGAGCTCAGAACAATGGAGTTGAACTACGAGGCATGGCCCAGGTACGTGACCGGGACTCTAAGGCCCCCAGTACCACCCCCAACGCGGGTTCCGCCACTTGAAGAGCGCAACATGCATGTACGGACCAAGAGGATGGCCGCAGTGGTAACGGTCGACAGCGGAAACATTATCCACATCCGTCACCCCGAAGTAGAGCAAGCTGAAAACGGCAGTTGGAAGGGGCGGGCCGACGTTGAAGTTGTCACCTACAGCCTGCGATGCCTCTTGGACTGGATATTCCGGGGCGAGGGTAGCTTACCCTTGACGGCCCAGTACGACCCCAACTGCGCCGTGCATAGCATGTATACATCGATATACCAGGACGTTATCGTCAAACTCCGGACAGCACAGCCAGAGGACGAGTATCACGCCATAGAATTTCAGCCTAAGGCCTCAGCTTCCATGTGGGCACTGATCCGAGACCACAAATTTCTGTGAGCGCGAAACAACCCAAGAAGAGACAGGCGACTAACACCGGTAGAGATATATCTTCTGGGGCGATGTCTCGCTTTATGAAGGGGCTCTGATGATCGGGGTCGGAAATCAACCGCCAGGTTTCTATGTACGGTGTATTATCCAAGTCATGACGCTGGCTAAATCATGGCCGGCAGGTGTGGTCCAAGATGGGAGCCGCGCGACAACCGGTCCGGCTCGGCATTGCTGACAGTGATGTCACGATTAACGCCCAAGTAATCGACGACGACGTGTGGGATTATATCAGAAAAAATCTAGAGAACGCGAGGAAGAGAGGAGATCAGTCGACGCGGGAAGGAATACAGAACCAGCTCTACCTCCTCATTTATCTTGGACTCCATGCCCTCAAGGCCCTGCGTTCATACACAGGAGTCAGGGCATAATGCCCCTACATGCACGTCGGATGCAGGAAGAAGCGTCGGGAGTGCGACTCGTCGTCGAACTTGACGGATGTGGTTCGCGACGCGAAACATATCGATACCCATATTTATTTGTACGCATTCGCTGCTGGCAGTTTGTACATTCGCAGCTTGCTGCAAGATCGAATAAGTCGCGTTACATGTACGTAGAGCATTTTAGGCACACCTTTATGACACCTTTCACAACAGAATGCGGGCCAAGAACATTTCAGGGTGGAGTGGATTGATAAAGGTTCGGCAGACAAGCGTAATGATTAGAAGAGGGAGAGAAGGATGGATGATAAGCGAGTGAAAGGAAGTGAAACGCACCTTCTCCACACTCCGGCGGGCCACGAGGAGAAACAAGGAGGCATATTATCGCCCATGTGCAAGGCAAGGAAGCAGAGGGGGAGGGAAAGAGACTGCGCACAGCTGAGTGAGGACGGGGCTCGGCCTACGCTGAGTTTCTGGTGCGGATGCCGCGTACAATGCGGAAGGGGACGCCAACGACGTAGCCGGATGACGCGTCGAAACCTCAGAGTCTGGACGTCGGTGGTAGCAACTTCGTGTCAAGCGACAAGAAGTCAGCAACCCGTACGGGAGCACAATGACCTTGCTCATAGGCAAGGCGAGAGTTGCGGACGTCTCTGTGGGCGCCTTGGTGGGCGCTGGTTGGGCGCTGGCGCTTTTGAAGTTGCACTGCTTAAGCGGCGATCACGATCACGTGTATTTATCACTGAAATTGTAGGGATCAAGATATTTGAGCCGCATTCACAGGAAATGTCCAAAAGAACGTGAGATTATGATGTCAAAAACACGATATCGATTTAGTGGTTGGATTTGCGAGTCATGAGCGATCTCTCGACTCTCGAGAACATTTTACTGGCCTGCTGATTACGAAATTCAACTTTTAAGTTTTGGTTCTGAATCCCTGGTTCCATACACGTTGATCTCCAAAGGCCTGACTATCTTCCACTCCTTGAATTCCTCAATCAAGGCTCAGACTATCGACAAGATCAGATATCAAATCGGTGCTCGGCCCCAGTGGTTGAACGGTATTCAACGTCTCTTGTTGCTCAACCAGGCTATTCAAACCTATACTTGAGGAAGCGATCGTGTTCGGAAGGTAACCAAAGCTGAAGACTTCATGAACTCCTCGCTGCGAGTACAGCCAACCAGATGTCCGCCTCGAATTGAATTTTGTCTCAGCGAACGACGCGGAACGACGCGATTCTCAACACCAAGGCCGCGATGAAAGGATTATTTAGACCAGGCCGGACTGTCAATTATTCATAGCCCTAGTGATCTAAAGTTGCGGGTCAACAGAACAAGGCAGAGCGCGGGGCGGTGCAAAATGGCCACAGATGCTAAAGAGCGATGAAACCTGTCCGACTTCAGTACCCCGTCTTTCTTTTGCACCACCATGAGCGAGCACCATCATTGGAACGTCACTGTGTTTCCCGCTCCCCAACAGGCGACAAGAATACGTCTCGTCGCCACAGAAATCAGAATGACGACGGAGCTAGGCAGGCTAGTCGCAGGATACAACCTGTCCACTTTTATGCACGAGTTCCTGAAAGCCCGTAGTCGTCAGCGAAACCGCGACTACATGTTCATCCTGAAGCCGCATCTCGAATCCGCCGCCGCTGAGACCTGGCCCTCTGTCTGCGGCTCCATCAACCCACCCCGACATGCCAAAGGGGCGTGGGTAATCCAATTCGGCATTCAAGACTTGGACTGGACAGCGCGGATAGGAGACTACCAAACCTTGTATGAATAAACTCATTGCGGCGCAGAGCACTGGACTCACACAGTTCCAGAGTTATTGGTAACGGCCGTCTAGATTCGAGCCCACTTTACGAAAGCCAGAGAAAATGGGGCAACGGATGTGGGCACGAGGTGCGCTACCATATTTGCCTTCTGAAAATCAACTGAATTGAGGCCGCTAGGTCATGTATCAGGTCCGCAGTGAGATGTATCTGATCACCGGTGTCCGCGAACTAAATGGTGGCCTCCAGATCTGCAAGACTGGTGACGAGAAAGCAGTCGCCTGGATCACAAATGCCGGGGAAATGGGGTTCAACCTTGTTGACGATGAGACGGGGAAGAAGCTTGAAAAAGAGAAGCGAACCCGTGCCAAGCTGCTGTTGTTCAGTGGCCTCGCCGCTCTCAAGCTCTTGGCCGATCGTGGTACTGCAGTGCCTTCGCAAGCGAGCACCAAGGACGGAAAGCAGGTTTGCCGTTGAATTTGAGCTCGACGTAAAGATACCGCACTGCAGTTTCCTTCGATCGCATGAGTTTCATGATTATACCGTGCCTGCTGGCAAGCACACCTTCAATCGCAGTCACACCATACAATAAAATGAGCTTGTCGATGGCATGACTTGGCGCACATCTAGTTTCGTACGGATGGTTAGATTCTGATGGTTATTCGAGCCAGAGACCGAGCAATAAAATTGAATAAAAAAGGGGCGAAGAAGATGAACGACTCGTACGGAGAGTTGGACAAAGAAGAATGCAAGTAAGTAAAAAAAGATGAGCGACTCGTACGGAGAGTTCGCCGCAGAGAAGAAAAGGCGGAGGATAGATACAGAGGAGGAGCAACTATACATTGTATGCAACGGAGAGTGGAGGGCGAGACAGGGATTTATGACGTCCAACGGGAATGGGAACTAAAATGCGAGAAAATGACAGCGCACCTCCGCTATAACACGCCACATCTCTCAACTTTCCCCGCTCGCCCCCTCGCTCATATTTGCCCCCGCAGTGATCCAATGCTTCAATCTCAGGGTGGCGATCCCAAGTGAATGAGAGTAAGCAGACGGAAAGTACACGGATAAGGTCGTGGGCGGCTATTTGACTTTGTGTGGCAACATCGTCCGTCATTAGTCAGCCCGCCTCCCGCCGTCCCGACACATCGCCCCGGACACAGAACGAGCACAGTGCAATCACCGTGACATGGCCAGCCCTTTGTTAGGGAAAGGAACCTGCGAGCAACGCAGTTAGTCAGGTGGGGCGACAGAAGGAAAGCGGCGGCGAAAGCGAGGAAGCGAGCGGGTCAGCCGGGGAGATGGAAAGGGTAGGGCGAGGGGAAAGAACGCTGGAACATACCTACAGCCGCCCGTTCCGCCCGTTCCCTCCCCGGCGCTGTCCGGGCCCTCTCGAGTCCGTGTGCCGCGCCGACGCATCCGCATCGATAAGCAGAGGCCAGAGGCAGCCTGCGGCGACAACGTCACCGCCGCGCGCATACGCGCCGTATCGAGGCAGGCGTGAACCTCGCGAGCAAGGTGTGCGCTACCCATGTGGTGTGCGCACTAGTAGTCCCGGGGAAGTCTACGTCGTCTTCGAGGAAGCCGCAGTCGAGCTTGGTATAGGCGCCGATAAGAGCGCCATGGCGCGCTTGGAGACGGCGAGCGAGCGAGGTTTGCGCACTCCCACTTCCCCAACACTGGACACCGCCGCCGCCGCAGTCCGTCGAGGTCTACAGAGGATCCCCGAGTTAGTCAATGCTCGGGCGGGAGGAAGGAGGGCGGTGCGGACGGGAAGAGCGGGAGATGAGCGGAAGAGCGGAAAGGCGGGTGGGGTGGGAAGGTGAGCGTGGGTGAAGGGGGGGGCGAGGAAGAGCAAAGTCGGGGAGGAGGAGGGAGGGGAGCGGAGGGGGAAGGTTGGGGAGACGATGGGAAGGATTGAAGGAAGCAGAAACGCACACGTCCCTCTGACCTCCACACGCACCTCTGACCTCGCCGCCGTACTGCCGCATGCCCTATACACACACAGTCCTTCCCCTGCAGCCGCTCTGGTTTATCCTCGATCCCGAAATCTAGAGCCGCGGCGAGGCTGGATACATTGCAGCAGGCGCCGGTGTCGACGCCATTGTCGTTCTACGGGACAGCGTACACGGAGCCGACGTCGATGCCCAATCTTCGCACCATTCGCGGCCACGGTGCTCGATGTCGCCTTGTCGCAGCCGCAGCCGCACGCCCGACAGTCTGCGAGCAATATCGTCGATGCAGGCGTCCGCGGCAAAGCTGGCGCGGCGGCGATGCAGTCACGCTAGCTGCAGACCTGGGGGTGCGCGGGGATGATGTACTTGTCTTCGTGATGCGCACTCGATTCCGCCCGCACTGGCGCCCCATGCCGCTGGGTGGAGTGAGGACGTGGCGAGGTAAGCCACTGGGGGAAGACCGACGGGACGGGGATGAAAGGCGCGGGCGGCTGTATAGCTTGAGCTGAGGCAGGTCGCTGAGGTGGTGCGCGCATTACCGCTTTCCCCGATCGTCGACAGTTTGGACGGTTTGGCTTTGAGGCGCACGACGCCGCAGTGCGCAGCGACGCCGAGGTGATAAAGAGTCGGGAGGTGGGCCGAGTGGTGGTGTACGGCGGACGCCATGGCGGGCCCGGCGTTATATGATAGCGAGGATTGCGACGGAGACGTGGCTGGCACCAGACTCCGCGCAGCTGGCGAGCTTGTCCCCGAGGCGGTGTGCGCGCTGCAGCGCTCCTCGGCCGTCGACAGATTGGAGATGCCAATGGCTGGACGGTCGGCGCAGCGATGTGACGCGGATGCCTTCCTTCGTGTCGTCGGGAGCTGGCTGTTGAATGCGGAGGGGCTTCACGAAGTGGTGTGCATACGCGCGGCGTTGCGTACTAGCGGGGATTGCGACGGAGGGCGTCGTCAGCGAGGCTTACACGCAGACAAAGGCGGGCACTGGCACCCGAGCGCGGGGGCGGCATCGCTCTAGACCTGCGGCTATTCTTGCTGCTCTAGTGGCCAAGCTGGTCGTCGAGTGGTTAGAGTGTAGTAGAATCGTCGGGCTATGCTGAGGAACACGTCACGTCTAGTCAGACCAGCACTGCGCGGATTGATATCGTGCAGCACGCACCGTGGTTAATACTCTCCACCCTCGTCTGTTCTTCCTCCAGTACCACCATATCCCAGACATCGGCCACAGACGTTCGTCCGTCTCGTTCAGTCAGCGCTGCGAAGAGGCAAGTCAGATACGGCGCTGGGCGGCATGCCCCTCCTCATCGAGAACGCACCGCTGATGATCAATCCCGCCCACGCCATCCTCTCCTTCCTCCAAGGTGCTGCGGAACGGAAGCATGGCTTCGTTGTCATGTCGTCAAGTCCGAGTTCGGTGTACTGAGAATCAAGGGAAACAAGCGGAAAGCAAGCGAGCGTCGGGCTGCGTCGGGTGTGGGCGGGAAGAGGAACAAGCGTTTACGGCATGTTTACGGCACGTGATTGATCGAGTTCACACCAAGTTCTGTTCACACGCTCCTTGTTTGCTCCCTCCGTGCCATCCGACAACCTCCCCTTCTATCCCGTCAGTCAGCCCAATCCATTCGCCGCTGATTATGGAATGTTTGGGAAAGAGGTCTCGAGTCAACGTCCAGGGACGTGGGCCAATCTAGGAGTCTCAGGCTGGCAAACGCGGTGTTGTCAACTTGTAGAATTTGACCAAGATTCGACGACGTCGACAAGGCTAAGCTCACGCGCTCAAGCCCTAACACACCCCTAAGTCTTTGCGGCACAGAGAAGTTTCATTGAGGCAGAAAAAGGCCCGGACGCGCGTGATGCGCACTTGCACGTAATACAGGAATGTACCGCATCTGTACTACGCAGGGTTCTCGTTCGACTCGAGCCCGGGCCATCTGTGGCTGGTTCTGTCTCTTCTTTTTGCTCCCACTCTTGATTCACTGAACCTCCTATCGAAAACGCGAACTGCAGCTCAAACCGTGGAAGTGAGTTTCACGTGGAATATTACTTACTACTCCAATGGTTCGAGGTAGAGACGAGTCGGAATATAGCTGAACAAGGCCTGGAAGCGTTGGCGCACCTGCGCCTGATAAGGTGGAAGGATCAAGTAAGCAGGGAGCTCGTTCGACTCGAGCCCGGGCCATTTGCAGTGTATCGACGTCAGTCTTTTTTCTTCCTGGATTGTTCGATAACCACCCCCACGCAGGGATCAGACGATTCGAATCTTCAAGCAAATCAGGTGCATGTGATGAATCGAGTTAAATCATACACTGCGCTCCCCATCAATTCTCTGGAACACAGGGAGGTTTCGTTCATGGCACGCGCACCGGGATGGTACGCACTCACTTTCTATACACCAATGATGCGAAACTATAGCAGGAAATATATCTATTTGGCTGGTGTTGTCCAGAATCTTGTCTTTTCTTCCCGACGGTTTTCAATCCATCACGTACAGCATCCACTGCACCCGGGTGTTCATTTTCAGGCGAGTGCCCGCATACCTACGAACTCCATCACGACACTCTAACGCTCGGGAACCTAGGAAGGTTGGGTGGGATTCGGGAAAGGCCCGGAGGCGCGAGGTGCGCACCCACTTTCCATGTTCTGAAGCATGCAAACCGTGACATATAGCGGGTAACTCGTTCGACTCGAGCCCGGGCCATTCGACAATGGCATATCTGCGTGTCTTTTTCACAAAAAATCTTTGCAGTCTCCATCAATCGAAATCTCTGCCAAGCCAACGTCAGTAACCATGGGTCGTGAAAGTGAAAGTGATGTGAGTCCGGGAGCCTGCGGAATGTTCCTTTAACTGCTTGAGAGCGTCCAGTCGAGGCGGGCAAGGCCTGGACGCGTTGGTGCGCATCTTCATTCTACATTCCGACGCAGACGTTAGCGGGGAGCTCGTTCGACTCGAGCCTGGGCCATTCGGGCAGTATTCTTGCCTTGCATTCTCATCCCCTGTCTTTCTTTACTGAATCCACCCTTGCAGATGCGAACTGCAGCTCAAACCTCGCGAGCGTGGAAGTGAGTTCGATAAATCCCTTGGAATATTGCTCTGATTGTTAGAACTGGAGACAGGTTAAATTCGAGGCTAGAAAGACCTGGAAGCGCGGGGCGCACCTGCACTTGATGAACGACAGTGGGATGGGTATAAGCAGGGAGCTCGTTCGACTCGAGCCCGGGCCATTTGCGATGTTATTGACGTACGTCTTTTTTCTTGCTGGGGTATTAAATAACCGCCCGTCCGAAAGTACCAGACGAATTCGAACCAGATGTAGTTGCATCGACTTTTGAAGGTCAGGTACATAACCATACATCGCACCCCCCGTTAATCCTTTAGGACACAGGGAGGTTCTATTCACGGCAGTGAAGGCCCGGGTGCGCTGGTGCGCACCAGCATTCAATAAAGGCATGAGGCAAAAATGTTCAGCAGCGAGCTCGTTCCGACTCGAGCCCGGGCCATTCGAGCGTAAGGATTTTTGTCACCTTGGCTCCTGATATCCGCGCGTACGTGGATCTGCCCAGTTTCCGCACCGTGCTAAGTTCTAACACAGTCGGGTTGAAATTCAGCTGGGAAAGGCCCGGATGCGCTGGTGCGCACCTGCACCTAATGTGAAGTGTGAGCCGATTATAAACAGGAGGCGCGTTCGACTCGGGCCCTGGCCATGGAGTGGATTCCTCTTCTGAATATTTTCCCACCGATTATTTCTGCACTTTGCATCAGCCGAAACTCTCCCCTGCTTGAACAACGAATACCAAATTCTCGACTCTCATTGAGGTGAGTTCGATAATGCAGTGGAATGACACGCTGATCGTTTGAACTAGATGTGAGGGATACAAGGCCTCGAGGCGCGCGGTGCGCAGCTGCACTTGATTAAAGACGGTGGGATGGTTCTAAGCCGGATGCTCGTTCGATTCGAGCCCGATCCGTTGAGCAGTGCGGCCTTTTAAATAATTTGCGTTCATTCCCTCTCTTGATTTACCGAACTCCCCGTGAGGATGTGAACTGCAACTCAAAGCCTCATGGAAGTGAGTTGGATAAATCGTGTGGAATAGTACTCTAACTCTCATCGTTTGAATTACAGACAGGTTAGATTCGAGCAAGGAAAGGCCCGGATGCACTGGTGCGCACTCGCTTTCTGTAGGTCCTACTGGGTGTCAAATAGCGATGTGCTCGTTCGATTCGAGCCCGGGCCATTGCACCACCTCATGGCTGTCTTTTTTGCGGACAAACCCCTCCGCCTGCCGACCCCCTTCCGCACTCGAGCAAGTGCATAAGCTCAAACTTCATAGCAGTGAGTTCGGTAACTCCACTCGACACCGGTCGGAATTTGGTTAAACAAGGAGCGGAAGCGCCGGTGAGCACCTCCCAATCAAACATAACAGCCCAAATCGCGTCAAGCAGGGACCTCGTTCAACTTGAGGCCGGGCCATGGTGCAAAGTCCTGAGGAATTTTTTTTTGTTCTGCCGAAGCTCGAATAACTAGCAGCAACTTTTCAAATCTCATGGAAGTTCGTTGGTTCCATCGTGTGGAATAGTACTCTGACTCTAACCGTTTGAAAATGCCTTCGAGAGAGCATTCGATCCGATAATTGCTTGAGAAGATGTCAAGCAGGGAGCTCGTTCAACTCGAGCTGGGGCTATCGGAGCTGACTCTTCGGTTTTTGTGCCATGCATATGCCTCCCGATGTCCATCCCTGTCCCCAAATCGATGCCAAATGCTCTCACATGGACGGGTTGAGATTGTAGGAAACAAGGCCTGGAAGCGCTGGCGCGCGCTTGCAGCCAATAAAGAGGGGAGGATACAGTTAAGTATAAGCAGGAGCTCGTTCGAGTCGAGCACAGGTCATGAATGAGTCTTCGGAGTCGCTTTCTCCCCGGATTCCATCTGCACTCCATACCTCAGCAACGATTCCACTTTCGGTAAGTGCGTACTCTTTCTTCTCGCCGTCTTGAAAACCTTACCTCTCATTCCAGCAGTGTGGTGGACGGTGGGTTTGTTCCACTCACAGCTGCGATTTATGAAACACAGGGAAAATTAATTCCAGCGAAAAAAGGCCCCCGGAAGCGTTGGGTGCACCTGCTGCTCAACCAGGCGTACGTTAAACCTATGCTTAATGAAGCAATCGCGCTCGAAATGTAACGAAAGCTGCGAACTCTTCGCTGCGAGTACAGCCAACCAGATGTTCGCCTTAAATTGAATTATGTCCCAGCGAACGACGCCGAACGACGCGATTCTCAACACCAAGGCAATGATGAAAGGGCAGATATTATTTAGAACAGTCCGAGCTATCTATTATTCATAGCCCTAGTGATGGGTCAACAGAACAAGGCAGCGCCTGAGGCGGTGCAAAATGGCCACAGATGATAAAAACCGATCAATTGCAAACCTGTCCGACTTCACTCTCCCATCTTTCCTTTGCACCACCATGAGGGAGCATCAGCATCCGAACGTCCCGATGGACATCGCAAACGCCATTCTCCAGGATACCGCGACGATATCTTTCGTCGACAAACAAATCAGAATCCGGGAACATGGCAGACTGGTCGCAGGATACGACCTGCCCACCTTCGTGGGCCATGTTATTCAGGCTGAGGATGGAGTCGTGGAGGGCTATCCGCCGGGTCGTGTTCCCAACTCTCGTCGGAGCAGACACAAGCACTACTTCAGCCTAAAGCCGCTTCTCAAATCCGCCGCTGAGGAATGGGTTGCCGGTGACTTCTGCATCATCAACCCACCGGAACACACCACAGGGGCGGCAGAAATCGATTTAGGCGTTCAAGGCTTACAGTGGGAAGCGCAGATCCGAGGCCACAAAACCGTGTAAGATCAAACACATTTGACTGCAGAGCAATCAGACTCACACAGCTTCAGAGTTATTACCAACGGGCGTCTACCTTCGGATCGCGATTTTGAAGTGCTTTACAGAAGCCAGAGGAAATCGCACGACGAGCTTGTTGACCAGGTGCGCCATGATATCTCCCTGGTCTTGTCAAAATGTCTAAATTCAACCGCTAGCCCATGTATCAGGTGCGCAGTAGTGTTTTACCTGATTTCAGGGAACTAACTTATGGCCTCCAGATCTGCAAGATCGGTCATGAGAAAGCGGTCGCCTGGATAATAAATGCCGGAGAAATGGGGTTCGACCTTGTTGACGAGGAGAAGTGGGAGAGCCTCAAAAATGAGGAGCGAACTCGTGCCAAGCAGCTGTTGTTCATTGGCCTCTCTATTCTCCAGCTACTGGCTGATCACAAACGAGCACCGAGGACGGGAAAATAGGAACTACCAATCCAGCCGGCACATCGGGGGCCGTTGGGTAAAGATACCTTACCGGAGTACTATGAGTTTGATAATTATACCGTGCATGCTGGCGAGCACACCTTGTGTTACAATTACAGCATACGATAAGATGAGCTCGTTATCTTGACGACAATGTAATCTGGTTTGTGCGGATGGTTAGATCGTGGTGGTTAACGAGCCAGACAACGAGCAATGAAATTAAGTAGAGAAAGGTGGAACAAGCGTTGAACGAGAAGAGAAAGAGGCGCACGATGTCAACGCACCTCAAATCCCTTCGCCTCCATGACACGCCGCATTTCTTAACGTTCTCCGCCCGACCGCCAGTTCGTGTGCTCCACGATGCTTCGATGCTGCAATTTCACGGTGGGGAATCCAGATGAATGGGAGTAAGAAGCTGAATTCACATGTGTGACGTTGTGGGCATTTATTTGACGTTGTGCGGCAACATCGTCCGCAGGTTACCTGCAACCTGCGAGACCGTCGGTGCGCAAGGTAAGACTTGGAATTGAGCCGGGGCTCGAACACCCACCAGATGAAAACCAGTACCCGTGCGCGCGACGGACGCTGCAACCGAAAGGGACCTGCAAGGAACGAGTAGATGGTCAAAGTGGGACGACTTGGAGTCGGACCACAAAAGGAAGCTGTGGCGGGGAATAGAGCGAGAGAGCAAGCGGGTCGTGAAGAGGAAACGTCTGATGGAGGAAGGAAGGAGAGAGCGTAGGGATCCGAGATAACAGCGGAGGGGTAACGAAGCGCGCATGATGGGAGGAGTACCGTACTGTAAACCTCCCACTCGTATCAAGACCTCATATACAAGACGGAAAAGAGAAAGAGAAAGGGAGAAACATACCTCCAGCATTGCCATCCCCAGCGCGTCAGGAGCCCTCGCGTACGGCGGACGGCGTTGCACCCGCATCTGTATTATGCTCAATGAAAGCAGAGCCATAGGCAGCCTGACGACGACGACGCCCGTGCAAGGTAGGATGCGCGTCAGCTGGGTGTTCCCGCGGACCTCGACGCCGTTGCCAACTTGCCGCGGGCACCGCTGCCGCAGATATCGACACCGCCGACACTGACGTGTGCGTGGAACAGTCGACCCGCTGCAGAGTGGTCATTTACGGTCGCGCTAGGGAAAGGTAGTTAGTATAAGCTGGACGGGTCCGGGAGATGGGGACGGGGATGGCAATTGGGGTGCGATGGGGAAGATGCCTCGGGAAGATGTCCCGGGAGACTGTCTACGTCCTTCCCTCATCTATGTGTCGTAGTGCCGCTTGAAGGCGGCGTGTCCTTGACGTACGTCCCCCGCTCGACGAAATGACGAAGTCGTAGGTTTGAGAATGGATGTTGCGGATGTCGTGGGGACCTAGACGCCGGACTCCGCGAAGCTATCCCAAGGCGACGCGCGCGCTACCGCTCTCCTCGATCATCGACAGGGTGGCTTTAGTTGCTTGAGGCGGCCGCCGCCGCCGTGCGAAGATATGGGGAGGACGCCGCGGATCTTCGATAGCTGGATGCGGAGTGACTTCACGAAGGGGTGTAAGTACGGTTTGCGCAACGGTGCGGGGGAGCCGTGCGCAGTGAGGGCGCCATCGGCGTCGCGAGCCACGCAGGGGTGCAGAGCTGGGTTACCGGTATAGATTCGGTACACATTACGCGAAGGCTTCCCCGAAGTCGACGGTCTTGCAGAGCGCGCGAGCGCTAGGGCGGCGTCGCCATGCTGCCGTTCTTGCTGCTCCAGTAGTCGAGTCGTCGTCTGGATGCAGGCGGTCGTCGCGTCTGGAACGAAGTCAAGTTAGACCCAGCTCCCGGCGCATCGCTGTCGTGCAGCACGCACCCTGGCTTTTCTCCACGGTTTCCTTGAGTCAGTGCTTCACCCAAATCCCTCTGAACATGCTTCAAGCGTCCACCGTTGACAGACATGAGTGCTGAGACACAAGGCACGTCAGAAACGGGTCTGGGCCGCATCATGATGTGCCTCCATCTCGTCGAAAACGCACCGAATGTGTGTCATCCTCTTCTCTACTTCGTCCAGGGGGATACCGAGTGTGCGGGGTGAGAAGCATCTCTTCCAGTCTTCGTGCCGTCTAACCTGGGATCGCTGTCCCGAGCACTGGGGAAAGCAGGCGGGCGTCGAGCGTCGGCGGGAAGAGGAACAAACGGTTACGGCACGTTATTGATTGATCGAGTTCACACGCTCCTTGCTTCCTCCCTCCATGCCAAATTGGTTGCCATCCGACACACCGCTCCGTCCCGTCAGTCATTTCAATCCATTCGCCGCGGATTATGGAAATCTGGGACAAAGGTCTTGAGTCAAAGGGACATGGACCAGTCTGGGAGTCTCAGGCTGACAAACGCGACAGTATTGTAGGATTTGACCAAGATTCGACGACGTTGACAAGACTAAGCCAACACGACCTTTGACAATCTCTGTGACACAGAGAGCTTTCATTCAAGCGCAGAAAGGCCCAGACGCGCGTGGGGCGCACCTGCACATAATCCGGGTAAAGAGACCATTATTTGCAGGGAGCTCGTTCGACTCGAGCCTGGGCCTTAAACTCCTCTCGAAAATTTGAACTGCAGCGCAAGTCTCGTGGAAGTTAAGTTCTTCAATTTTCCTAGAACATTCCGCTAATTGGTTGAACCACAGATAGGATCGAGTCGAGGTACGACACAATCGACGGCAGGCTCGGAAGCGCGGGGCGCGCACCTGCATTCTATGTTGCCTCGTGCATGTGTACAGCGGGAAGCTCGCTCGACTCGATCCCGGGCCATACCGGTGTTGATCCGCTTTTCTTTTCTCCCTGACGGTATTCAATATACGTCCAACATCCTCTGCACGCGCGGGAGGTCATTTTCAGGTGAGTGCATACAGAGTCGAGGGTTCAGATACCATCACCGTGACGACACTATAATGCTGGAGAATTTAGGATGGTTCTATTGAAGGACAGGCAAGGCTCGGAAGCGCTGGTGCGCACCTGCATTCCGTTTGGAATTTGGCCGTGAAAAGTTTTCAAGCAGGGGGCTCGTTCGACCCGAGCCCGGGCCATCCGTCGTTCAAACAAGGAATCATTTTCTCTTCCGCAGCTCGAATAACTGGCACCAACGGTTCAAATCTCATGGAAGTGAGTCGGATGACCCGTGTGGCATATTACTCTGATTGTTTGAACACATACAGGGTATGTCTTTTGTCCACCCCTCATGCCTGATATGCATGAGGATCTTCCTCGTTTCCGAATCGCCCTCACACCGTCGGCCCGAATTCCAGTGAAAAAAGGCCCGGACGCGCGTGGTGCGCACCTGCACATAATACGAAGGAGCAGAAACAATACGCAGGGACCTCGTTCGACTCGAGCCCGGGCCATTCTAGTTGTTCGAAAAGGTTATTGTTTTTCCTTCCGCAGCTCTGATAACCAGCATCGACTTTTCTCACCTCATGGAAGTAAGTTCCATAACGTAGTGGAATATTGCGCTGATCGTTTGAACACATACAGGTTATATTTTTGTGCCCTCACGCCCGATATTCATAAGGATCTTCCTCGTTTTTGCTCTCACGCAGTCGGGTTTAGTTTCAGTGAAAAAAGCCCTGGAAGCACTGGTTGCCCCTGCACCCAATGACATAACGAAACCGGTATACGCAGGGAGTTCGTTCGAATCGAGCCCGGGCCATACGATGGTTGTGGTCCATTTTTTTGCGCCCTTGCCTCTGGTATTCATGGGTTACATCTTTCCTGTCTCCGGATTGCTCCCGCCCTTCGCCCAAAGAAATCTTAAGTGGCTCCTGATTCACATATTTCCCATCTGCTGTCTGCACCAACCGGATTCTCCGCCAAGTCAACGCCAACGGCAGCTTGAATTTCATGGGTGTGAGTTCGATGATCCCGTGGAATATTACTCTAATTGCTTGAATTACAGACAGAGTCTCTTCGAGGGAGGACAGACCTGGAAGCGTGGGGCGCACCTGCACTTGATTAACGACAGTGGGATGGGTATAAGCAGGGAGCTCGTTCGACTCGAGCCCGGGCCATTCTGCGAAAACTCTTGCCTTTTCTTTTGATTCCCTCTCTTGATTTACTGAAACTGCCCTTCTTCAAGTTGTGAACTGCAACTCAAACCTCGTGGAAGTGAGTTTGATGATCCCGTGGAATGATATGGGCTCTGATTGTTTGAACTACAGATGGGCCAAATTCGAAGGAGGAAAGGCTCGGAGGCGCTGGTGCGCACCTGCGTTCGATTCGATGATTGCGGAAAGGATGTCAAGCAGGTTGCTCGTTCGATTCGAGCCCGGGCCATATACGCTTTTAGCTGTACGTCTTTTTTCTTCCTGGGGTATTCGATAACCACCCGTCCGCAAGTACCAGACGAATTTGAACCAGATGTATTGGCATCGGCTTTTGAAGGTCAGGTTCCGCATTTAAAATCACCAACCATCAATTGTCCTACCATGGAAGTGAGTTCGGTGAATTTTGGCGGCATGATATGTAATCGGCTTGTTTCGAGCACAGGTAGTTCGAATCCTCATTCAATCAGGCCCGGATGCGCGGGTGCGCACCTGCTCCCAATGAAGTAGTCCCACGAAGTAAAGCAGGGAGCTCGTTCGATTCGAGCCCGGTCCATGTGTCCACAACGTCCGATTTTGTTTTATTTTTGGAAAAATCCAATCTACACTCTTTCCTCCTCGAACAATCAACACCGACTTTCCCAATCACCTAGAAGTGCGTTTGATAATGCAGCAGAGAATTCCTTTGAACTGAAGACAGGTCAGATCCGAGGAAGGAAAGGGTCGGAAGCGCGTGGTGCGCACTTGCACGTAATAACTTGCGGAGAAATCTGAACCATTATACGCAGGAAGCTCGTTCGACTCGAGCCTGGGCCATTCCGCGAGTATTCTTGCCTTGTCTTTTCATTCCCTCTCTTGATTTACTGAGATTTCTTTCGAAAATGCGGGCTGCAACTCAAACCTCGTGGAAGTGAGTCTGATAATCCCGTGGGGTAGTATCGCACTGGTCGTTTGAACGACAGACAGTCAGATTCAAGAAAAGAACGGCCCGGAAGCGCTGGTGCGCACCTACGTTCGATTCGATGATTGCGTGAAGGATGTCAAGCAGGGTTCTCGTTCCATTCGACCCTGGGCCATGTGGGTGTTGGCCGTTTTTTTTTCTTCCTCACGGTGTTCAATATACGTCCAACATCCTCTGCACGCGCGAGGTGAGTGCGGGGTTCCAAGCCCAACACGACACTTTGACTCTCGGGAACCTAGGATGGTTGTATTGAAGCAGGAAGCCCGGGGACGCTGGTTATACTCTGGCAGTCGGGGTTAATTCCAGTGAAGAAAAGGCCCGCACGCGCGTGGTGCGCACTTGCGCTTCATAATTGAAATCCCGGATGAAATGGCAAGCAGGAGCTCGCTCGACTCGAGCCCGGGCCAGTGGAACACTTTCTTTCTTCCGCGGCTCCAATCACCAAACCAACGGATCGATTCATGCGAGTAAGGTTTGGAATGGTACTGTGATTGTTTTCCTGATATCCTTTTCGAAAATATACCTCTGTACGAGCCTTTCTAGGTCAGAATGCTGGTGCGCACACGCATCTGAAAAAATGGTGACAGACAGTATTTCAAGCCGAGGGCTCGTTCGACTGGGGGCTTGCTCGACTCGAGCCTGAGCCATTAAGCGTGTAACTGCTGTGTTTTCCTTTTTTTTTTTGTCGTGTTCGATCGAGTTGGATGCGAGAGGCGCCCGTTGGGATACCGGACGTGTGCATGGGATTAGCCTGAGTGTGTGCAGCAACGGAGATTTTTCTTGACCAGCCCAGAGCACTGTTGCATTTTTATGCTGTCGAAGGCGTAACAGATGCCTGAATAGGATTGCAATCACTTACATTTGGGAGGATCCAGGAAGTTGGCTTAGAGATTCTAGAGCACTGAGTCCGATCTAGATACAAAAGTGCTGTTGAAAAGCCGAGCCAGAGTATCCTGGATACTAGAAGAGCTAAACGCGATGCCTCGTCGTTAGACACGAAGAGGTTCGATGAGGGCTACGAGATTGGTCGCCGAAACTACAGGCGCCCAGCTTCATGTTTCAACAGGAGATCGCACGGTTTGTTTGAGGCTTGTTTGAAATTCAAGGCAAAGCACAATCTGCGGGAAACCCAGAGGACTAAGTATTAGGTATAGGACGAACACAAGAAACAACCATGACGATGGCTAGTGGATCACGAGAACAAGGAATAAGCGCCGAATAAGCGCCAGGATCGGAACTATCGGCAATCAGTTCATCAGCTTGCATCGATTATCTGAACCCGTGTAAGAATGAGGCATAAGGACCGTCGAAGCCAGGAGCTACCTAAGTGTTAGGCGGCGATTGCAGGACCTGAGCTCATAGCTGTTGATTAGCTGGAAGAACAACGTTGAACGCAAGTTGAACCGTTGAACGGACTCGGGGGTTATCAAAGATTGATTTCCAACTCGGCCCGAGTCTTCGACGTTGCTGATAACTCGCAAGCTACTCCATCAGGGTTTGCATTGACGAGGTGGATCCTATTCAAGTTGCAAATTATCTAAACGCCAATGAGAATATCTGTCCGATCACTGTTAGAAGCCTTCACCTTGAGTTCCAAGTCGAGGCTGAGTCTGTCGAGCCGACGAAGTTAATCCATGAACATCCTAAAATGGACAGAAGGTGCTCCAGCGACGGGAAATTGTTGGTTGTGTGTTGGCTCATTTATGCAAGGCAATGATGATCCGAAAGAACAAGACCGCGAGGCGATGCGAATTGGCCACAGTACAAAAGCCGATCAAATAGCGGGACGTCACTCTCTCATCTTACCCTCACCCACCATGGACGGTCAACAGAACCACCCACAGCGGCACACCAACGTGCACGATACTCAACATACACCTGTACCTTCCGCCCAGCACCACCAGGCGCGCCTTGCCGTGCCGCCGGTGCTCACCGCTCACCAACGAACACCCACAATTACGGTTGACGAGGAAAAACACATTATCCACATCCATCACCAAGAAGTTGAGAGCGGCTGGGCTGAAGTCGTAGCCTACCCCCTACAACAGATTGTGATCTGGGTATTGGATAATCTCTCTAAGGGCCGCCTACCCCCGCGGAACAAAGACTTCACCTTGACGGGGGAGTACCGCAACAACTCGGCGCATAGTATGTACAAGACGATATACAAGGATATGTACATCAAGCTCCTGCTGGAAAACACTCCGCGCCACGTAGAAATTCGACCTGCGGCTTCCACTCCAATGTTGGCGCAGATCGAAAAAGACAAGCGTGACAACCAGACATCCTTGTGAGCGCGAAACAACTCAAGAATGGAATTGTGATTAACAGTGTTCTAGATACATTTACTGGGATAAAGTGCGGCTGTACCGTGGGACTTTGGCTGCGAATCCATGGGATTCGGCGGGAATTTCTGGCAACGTCCCGTCGAAAAGTTTCTATGTGCGTCAATCGTACTTTCCCGGGCCACGACGAGCTAAATAATGAGTGGTAGATAGATCTCGACCGTCCCGGAGACGGCGCAAGGCAGGACTGTCCCGGGGACGGCGCAAGGCAGGACACTCGGACTTCGGCTCGATCCTAAAGGCGATATTGTAGTTTTCGACTCCAAGTCGGACGTGCTCGATGATGAAACGTGGGATAGTATCCAGCAGAAGCTACCACCAGGATCTAGATTGGAGCGGAGAGGAGTAAGCAACCAGCTCTACCTACTCATCTATCTCGGACTCCATGCCCTCCGAGCTTTGACAGCGACTCAAGTGCTGGAGGATACCAGTGTGTCGAGTGGAAGAAGCAGCGGCGCGACTCATCGTCGAACCTGACAAGGAAGCAGTTTAGTTCGCAGCGCAAAACATGTCGATACCCATATTTATTTGTACGCATCCGGTGCTGGCAGTTTGTAAATCTGGAGGCTCTGTGAGATCGAATCGATTGTTTAGCACCTAACATGTATTTCGAGCACACCTTTCGCAACGGTACCCGAGCGGGGAGGAAGAAATTCCAAATGTTGGTTTGAGGCCATGAGAGGCCAAGATAGTGGAGTCGGAGGGTTCTAACAGTGGAGCCTACGCAAGAAAGAAAAAAGATGGATGAGTGATCTATAAGGAAGAAAAAAGGCGAGGGAGGGAACATACCTTCTCCACACACTCCGAGCCGCTCGGCGCCAGAAAATCTTGAGGACGAATTGGGGGGGGGGGACTGAGGGAAGAGCTCGAAAAGAGGGCAAAAATGTTTGTGCGTCTGACGGACCGGAGTGAAGGATGGAAACGGACAGTTGGTCCGTAAGTAGTGCGGGAGCAGCATAGCATTGCCCACGTCCAAGGAAGACGAAACCTTAGAACTACGAGCCAAAGCTCGGCCAACGCCCATTTCAATCATTGCTGGCGTTGTACTTCGACGGGATGCCCGCGGCGCTCTTAATCCGCAACCTGTCAAGTTCCTCGTATTTGTATGAGTTTCAATTATATGGTGCCTGCTGGCAAGCACACCTTCCATTGCAGTAATAAGATGAGCTCGTCGATGACATGACTTGGCGCATATCTGGTTTCGTACGGATGGTTAGATTCTGAGGCCAGGGAACGAGCAATGAGATTAAGTAGAGCAGGGGGGAGCAAGGAAAAGGTGATTGCGGAGAGTTCGTCACGGAGAAGGACTGGAGGGTGGATACATAAAGTAAAGGAGATGATGTCCAAGGCGGGGAAGGGAAAACAATCCGGGCAAATTGAATGGCAACGCAACTCCAATCCCTTCCAACCCATAACCTAGCCCGCCCGGGTTGTCCCCTGCCATCATTCGACGCTGGATGCTACGGTGGAGATCCTAAGGATGAGAGTAAGTAGGCGGAAGAGGGTTGTGGGCGGCTATATGACTTTATTTGGCAACATCGTCCGCACATTAGTCAGCCCGCTTCCCGCCGCCCGACGCCCCCGACGGTGAAGACAGACTGGCACACCGGCGCGGCACAGAGATCGCATAGCAAGGACAGTCCAACACGGAGCCAAAAGGGACCTGCGTCGGCAAGCGAGTCAGTCAAAGTGGGAAGAGATGAAGAAAACATACCTCCCGCCGCTCTCGTCCGGCTGTTTCCTCCCATCTCGATCTCCAGCGCTGCCGACGGCGTTTGCAGCCGTGTGCAGCGCGGACGTCGACGTCGACGCCGTTGCCGCGGACGACGCCAACGCCGACGCTGCCACAGGCATCAACGACACCAATGCGCACGCGGCGCAGCCGACCCCGCGGTCGGTCGACCGTAGGTCATACTGTCACTTGCAAATGCGCTAGGAGGGAAAGTGAGTATATGCAGATGGTGATGAAAGAAGGGGGAGAAGGAGCGAGAAGACGGAGGGAGAATCGCGGAGGGGAAGATATGGCGGAGGGGGAGGAGGAAGGGGAGGGAGGGGAAGGGAAGGGAAGTGAAACGAAGAGTAGGATGATTGGGGCGGGAGAAGACTCAAGGAAGAAGAAACGCACACATGCACCTCCCGGCCCTTCTCTGCATTCCTTCTCCCATTGTATCTCTCTCCTCCTCGATGTAGATGTCGACGTCCGTGGCGGGGGTGAAGACGGCGCAGCAGGCGCCATTGTCGTTCTGCAGGGCAGCACAAGTACCCGGGGCGCACGTCCAGTCGCTCCCGCTCGTATTCGTGGCGATGATCCTCGACGTCGCTCGCAGCGGCGGCGGCAGCCGCACGCCCGACAGTCTGCGAAGCGATGTCGCAAAGACAGGTGTTCGTGCGGATGTGAGCGTACTCATGGACGAGACGGTGCGCACCCCCACAGACAGACAGACCCATCGTCGTGGCAAACGCGAACGTGTATGGCGCGAGCGCGGCAGAGCGTCGGTGCAGCCAAGAAGATTGTCCCAGACATCGGCCGCGCACGGGTGCTTCTTCGTCCGACGAAGCAGACTACCCCGCCGTCGTACGCGCGCAAAGGGGGGAGGCGCAGTGATGGCGCGTGGGGATGACGTGCTCGTCCTTGTCCTCGTGGTAGGCACTCGTTTCCGGACCCCTGCACTCGAAAGACGCGGGTGCCTGTGGGGACGCTTGACTTGGTGTAAGCCGCTGAGGTGGTGCGCGCGTTACCGCTCTCCCCGATCGTCGACAGCTTGGACGGTGGCTTCAAATGGCTTTGAAGCGGACTGCGGCGACGGGGAGGGCAAGGTGATAAAGACGGGTGATGTCGTCGGGAGGTGGCTGCGGAGTGGCTTCGCGAAGTGGTGTATGCGAAGGTGTGCGCGGCGTTATGGGCTAGCGGGGATTATGACGAAGGGCGTCGTCGGCAAGGCATAGGGCAGGCCTTCGAGCGCGAGGGCGGCACCGCACTTGCTGCTCCAGCGATCGAGCCGTCGTCTTCGAGTGATACTGCGCGCATGTAAACGGGCGGTCGTCGAGGCGAGGAGTATCGTCTGGCCATGCTGAGGGAGGAGCCAAGTCAGACGCAGCTATCGGTATCGCACAGCACGCACCGTGGTCATTCCTTATTATTCCCGCCCTGTGCCCGATGCGCCGCCGTCTGCTCTTCCTTCAGGGTAATGCCAGATCCATCTCCACGTTGACAAAAACGAGTCTTGACAGCGCTGAGACACAAGACAAGTCAGACACGGCGCCGCAGGGCCGCCTGCGCCTCCATCTCGCCGAGAATGCGCTGCCCAATGCGCATCATCCTCAAGGTAATACCAAACGGGGGTGAGGCATCTGCGTTCGGTGTCCTGAGAACTCGGGGCGCAGGCGGGCGTCGGGTGTTGGCGGGAAGAGCGTTTACGACACGTTGATTGATTGATCGCGTTCACACACACGCGGAGTCCTTGCTTGCTCCCATGCCATCCGACAACCAGCCCTTCCATCCCGTCAGTCATCCTAGTCAATTCGCCACAGAGGATGGACATTCCGGGCAAAACACGTCTCGAGTTGTCGTCAAGGGACATGAACCACCAAACGTGGGGTTCGACCAAGATTCGACAACGGCGACAAGCTCACATCGCAAAATCATCCAGTCTCATTTACCATGCTCAACGTTCAACCCCAACGCAACCCCAATTTTCTGCGACACAGAGAGAGGTCATTCAAGCAGATAAAGGCCCGGGGGCGCGTGGTGCGCACTTGCACATAATAATTTGATGAAGAGCTGGACCATTATACGCAGTGAGCTCGTTCGATTCGAGCCCGGGCCATCAGGTCGTTTGCAAAGATTTTTTTTTTCCTGCGCATTTCAAATCACTCACACTGTCAATTGTCCTACTTACCACGGAAGTGAGCTCGATGAATTCTGGCGCTATAATATGAACTCTAATTGTTTTGGCCACACTGGTATGTTAAATCCTCATTCAATACGGCCCGGATGCGCGGGTGCGCACCTGCTCCCAATGAAGTAGTCCCACGAAGTCAAGCAGGAAGCTCGTTCGATTCGAGCCCGGTCCGTGTGTCGACGACGTCGTTTTTTGTTTTCTTTTTTAGAACAGTTCTCATGCACCAATCTACACTCTTCCCTGCTCGGTCAATCAGCACCGACTTTCGCAACCCCATGGAGGTGCGTTCGATGATGTAGCGCGATATTCGTTTGGACTAAAGACAGGCCAGATCCGAGGAAAGGCTCGGAAGCGCGTGGTGCGCACCTGCACATAATGTGGAGCGTGAGCGTGAGCCGATTATAAGCAAGAGGCTCGTTCAATTCGAGCCCGGGCCATTGGATCAGCCTATACACGTCTTTTTCCCAAACAAACCCTCTGCTGTCTGCATCAACCGAGACTCTTCGCCAAGTCAACACCAGCAACCATGCCTCGTGAAAGTGAAGTGGGTTTGATATTACATGAGTGGAATATCGCCCTAACTGTTTGAACTTGAGACAGTTCGGATTGTGGTGGATTGAAGGACAGAAAAGGCCTGGATGCGGGGTGCGCACCTGCAGCTGATGGATAAGTCGTAACTAATGTACGCAGGGAGCTCGTTCGACTCGAGCCCGGGCCATTCGACCAGTGCATCATTTTTTCACGCAAAACCATCTGCGCTCTACATCGATCAGAACTCTTGCCCTGCTCGAATCCTGGTGTTCAAATCCTCCATCCCCCTGGAATTACTCCTGATCGACATATTTCCTGGACCGCAACGACAATTCATTCAGGACCATCCAGATTTAGTTGATCAACGCACCGTCAGAAAACCTATCGAATAAGACCTGGAAGCACTGGTGCGCACCTGCGTTCTGTCCAACATCTAGAAGTACTGCACTCGCGGATTTTATTTTCAGACGCGTGCATACACATGCGAGGTTCCAAATCCAATATAACCTGCTGATTCTTTAATACCCAGAGTGTATCCATTCAAGCGGAGAAAGGCCTGGATGCGCGTGGTGCGCACTTGCACACAATGCAAAAGAGGGAGCGAATATCCTCAGGGAGCTCGTTCGACTCGAGCGTGGGCCATTCAACGATTGCCCGGACATCTTTTTTTCGATTCCATCTTGCCCTCTACATCCACCGAAACTCTTCCTCAGCTCTAAATCAACACCCACTGTTCAAGGCTCATGGAAGCAAGTTCAATAATGCAGCTATACCACCCACTTTCTGTATTCACCAACGATGCGCGTTAATCTATAGCGGAGACCTCGTTCGACTCGAGCCCGGGCCATTCGAGGAATACCGAACTTTTTTGTGCCCAGGCATTTGAGCGCAGGTACGCGATCTTCCTCGTTTCCGAACCGCTCTCAGGCTTCCCCATCGGCATATCCAAAAATCAATTTCAATCCCCCTGACCGTGCTCCTGCGGCTCTCTTGCTCAACCGCATCGCCCAAAATTTATTGATCGTGACTCACCATTCATCTAGGACCGACTATTGATCCATGCAAACTCACGAGCCAGGCCAGGGCATAATGTGGTTGAATCAGACCCGGAGGCGCTGATGCGCACCTGCAACTAACACCGAGCATGTTATCTGTATAAGCAGGGGGCTCGTTCGATTCGAGCCCGGGCCATTTAGGACTGCAAGGTCGTTTTTTTTCCTCCTCGATTGTTCCATGGGTCGCTCGCTCGACTCAATCCCAGGCCATGCAAGGGGAAGCTCAGTGCCCTGGCTCTGGATATTTGTGCGTACTTATATATTCCGCGTCTCCCAATCACTCTCATGGCGTCGGGTTGGCATCGTAGGGAACAAGGCCCGGATACGCTGGTGCGCACCTGCATTCGGTAAAAGCAAGGAGCTCGATGGACTCGATCCTGGGACTTGATCATGTGTTCGTTCCCTTCTCTTCCGCATCTCGAATGACGAACACCAACTCATAGTCTAAGTGAGTTCGATAATCCCGTGGAACGCTAATTGTTTGAAGTATAGACAGGAATCAGGATCGAGTCATGGGAGAAAAGGCCTGATCCTAAACCCTAATAAGTCCAATCTTAATCTTGGAACACAATCTTGGGTGCATACTCCCTTTATCACTCATGGGCCTCGCAAGCGTCGCCATTCAAATTTCGGGGAGCATGGTGGCTGCTGATCGATGCAATTCTTTTGCTTCTATATTCGTTGTGGAAGCTACAAATTCAACCTTCAGGATAGTCATCGCCTCATCCTCCTTATTTATACTTGATTTATACTTTCAAGTTGAACTCAGCCTCGGATCACCAATGAGATCAGATACTGATACTGATTCGGTGTTCGGCCCGAGCGGTTCAACCGCGTTTTCAACCGCGCGCACGTCGAGCCGGTGGCACTGGGTTATAGAAGATGGTATGGAAAAGGATGTCAAGCAGAACGCCGAAGAACTCGCCGCTCTGACTGCCGAAAAAAGGATGTCCACCTTGAGTTCAGTTCAACAAGCGAACTCGGTTGAACGATTGAGAGTCTGACCTCGCCGGAGAAATTTCAGGAATGAGACAGAGATGATTAAGATGGTGTCAAGGAGTGGCGCCACACTGTCTTTTATTTCTTGGTCTGTTGATGATGACTCGAGAGAACAAGGCAGAGCCCGAGGCGATGCTGGGTGGCCACACATTATAAAAACCGATCACAACTGCCAGACCTCACTCTCTCATCTTACCTTCGCACCACCATGAACGGGCACCAGAATCATACCGTTTGGTACCCCATTGGTTATCAGCACCCCACCAGCCACCCTCAAGTGCCTCCACAGTCCCCGTACCCCGCCAATCATGCACAGTGGGCCCCATCGAGCCATGGGTACCCGTCGCCCGCCATGCATGGTGGCCAGCCGCAACCGTTGGCACAACAGAGGCCCTCTGGTTTCCTCTCCAACTCGCCGAATCACTCCCTCCAGCCCACATCCACCGCGCGCCACCACGGCAGGTCGCCTCACGACCCCATCCCAGCAATGTATCTTGTCGGAACCGACATCGTAACCAGGAGCCACAGAGAATTCGACCTTTCCAGCTTCCTGGACCATGTTATCAAAGCCCAACGGGGGGAGTCATCCACCCTGAACCTTGGATCCGGACCCACCGTCGAATGCAAGTTCGAACAAGCTCAGCATAAGGAGGCAGCGGCGATAATCAGGTTCGGCGTCAAGGGCTTGGAGGCGCGAATCGAGGGCTACCACTCCCTGTGAGGCCAAACACGTCTCGCAAAGAAGCCTGACTAATCCAGGTCTAGGACGTTTCATGGACGGCGTGAGCGGCATGAACCGATTGTGCAGCTCTACAGAAGCACGATAGCATCGATCTTGATGGGAGACACGATGGAACGACAAGTGTTGCAGGTGCGCGATGCCGCTCCCTGGCAGTCCGGACATAACTCAATGATAGCTGCAGATCTGCAAGCCTGCTGACACCACTGTTGACAGAGAGGTGCGTTGTAATGTTCCCCCAGTCTTCGACACAAACCAACTTGTAGCTGCTAATTCCAGAAGGCGGACGAGAAACAGGCCTGGATTATAGAGAGCGAAAAGAAATGGGACATTCATACAGTCGAAGGATTAGATCCTCAGCAGAAACAGCTCTTCATCCTTGGCCTCGCTTTGCTTCGGTTATTGGCTGGGAGCCAGTCTCCGATGATTCGAAATGCCATTCTCCAATCGCGGCGGGACCACGAAGAAGAAGCCTACTACGAGGGAGTGTCGCTGTGGTCCGACTTCACTGCAAATTCTAGAACAGGGCATATGGGGCGAGTCCCAATGATGTCGCCGAAGTCAAGGTGGACTACATAGATTTGACAGCGCGAAACCTGTCTGGCAGCGCTCGTGATTCACAGTCCATACTGAGTTTCTTGTACCCTCGACCGCATGAGTTTCATAATTATACCGTGCCTGCGGGCAAGCACACCTTCCATTGCACTCCCATCACACCATCCATGCGTATGAGATGAGCTGGCAGACGACCAGCAGAAATCTAGTTTCGTGCGGGCGGTCAGATTCGGGTACTCGTCGAGCCAGAGAACGAGCAACAAAGGTGAGCAAAGAAGAGTGGAGCAAGATGGACGACTCGTGCGCTCGTGCGGAGAGTTTGGCGTGAAGGGGAAACAGCGGGGAAGATAGGATGTGCAACAAGATACATCCTACGCAAAGAAAATGAAGGGAAAGGCAGGGATTCACGATATGCCGTCCATCGAAGGGTGGAGGGGAAATAAATTGTGAGAAAATGGCAACGCACCTCACGCCGCGTTCACTCTCTCCTAGCCCGAGCGCCCGTTGGTGGTTGCCCCCGCAGTGATCTAATGCTTCAATCTCACGGTGGCGATCCCATGTGAATGAGAGTAAGAAGACGAAGTAGACGTGTGAGGTTGTGGGCGCGTATTTGACTTTGTGTGGCAACATCGTCCGCACATTGGTCAGCCCGCCTCCCGCCGCCCCGACGTATGGCGTCCGACAGAGAAAAAGCACGGTGCAACCACCGTGACATGGCCCGTCAGTTGTTCGGCACCGAGAGCCGAAAGGAACCTGCAAGGAACACAGATAGTCAGGTGGGGCCACAGAAGGAAAACGACGGCGAGAGAGGGAGAGGGAGAGAGGGGGGAGCGGGTCAGGAAGGAGGGAGATAGAAAGGGTGGGGCAAGGAGAAAGAAGGGGAAAGAACGCAGAAACATACCTACAGCCGCCCATTCCGCCCGTTCCCTCCCCAGCGCTGTCCGGGCCCTCTCGAGTCCGTGTGCCTGGCCGAAAGCAGAGGCAATATGCAGTCCCGCAGCGACGATAGCGCCCGCCGGCGCGCGCATCGCACGGATCGGGGTGGAAGTCATGCCTCCGGCGCGCGCGAATCGCGCAAGCAAGGCGGTGTGCGCGCCAGTATTCCCGCGGACGTCAGCCCCGTGGCGACGCGGGCACTAGAGGCACAGACGCCGACACCGCGCAGTTGACCCCGCTGTGGACCGGAAGCCTAGGACAGTGTCGATTGCAGTCGCGCTGGGAGGGAAATGCGGTCAGTATATGCTGTAGGGCGATCTGATGGACGGACGGGGAGGGAGAGAGGAAAGAGGGAGAAATCGGGCAACGACAGAAAGGAAAGATTCGGCGCGGAGGGGAAGATATGGCGGATGGGGAGGAGGAAGGGTTGGGGAGGAGATGAGGATCGCTGCGGGATCGGAAACCAGTGCATGCGCGGGCAAGAGTAAGACCAAGCGCTTAGCAGGCAATGAGCGGAAGGGAGGGTATGGGAAGGGAGGGGCAGGAAGGGGAGAGGATGATTGGGGCGGTGGAAGAGTCAAGGAAGAAGAAACCCACGCGCACCTCCCCGCCGTACGCTTGACACGCCCTATAAGCACCCATAATGCTCACTCCGCATTCCTTCTCCCAGCGGCCCCTCTTCTTCTCGATCTCGAAATCGACGGCGCAGCAGGTGCCGTTGTCGTTCTGCAGGCAGTATACCCAGGGGGCACGTCTAGCCGCACCATTTGCGACCATTGTCCTCGCTGTCGCCGGCCGCAGCGGAAGCTCCAGCCACTCGGTGTCGACGGGGTACGTGGTACGTAGTGATATCGCAGATGCAGGCGTCCGTGGCAAAGCTGACGCGCGCTTCGTATGGACGATACGACACCGGTGATGGACAGCAGAACCCAGCGGCTTCAGCGAGCGGGGTTTTCCCCCGGTGTCCGACCATATTCCCAGGAGGGGAATGCGGATGCAGCCAACGACGATACTGGCGCCTTCGCCGAGACTGTCATAGAAGAGGCGAATGCCTTGCGCGACAGCCGTCGTGCGCGTCGGAGGGAGGAGGCGCGCGGTCATGGCGCAGAGCAGCATAGGTACGATGGATAGCACGACGTATGGCTATGGCGCGCCTTGATGGGGACGCTACCCCATCCGCTCTTCTGCCCCGCGCCCGCAGGTCTTGGAGCGGGTGTTCGTGGCGACGTAGCTGCGGAGATGAGGGGGCGCGTGCTTGTCCTCGTGGTGCGCACCCACGCCGCTGCGAACGACGGGACGGAGATGACAGCCGAGGCCGTCTGTGGACGGGTCGCCGAGGTAGTGCGCGCGCCACAGCGCTCCTGGGCCGTCGACAGTTTAGAGGGTACGTTCGTGGCGTTGAGGCGGACGACGCCGACGAGGGCAAGGATTGGGATTGACGAGGAGGCTTCCGTTCATGCCGTCGGGAGCTGGGTGCGGAGTGCCTTGGAGTGGAGTACGGCATACGCAATGGCGGGCACGGCGTTATGTGGGACGGGGACGTGGCTTCGGGGAGACGCGGGACTCTGCGTGGCCGAGAAGCTTGCGCCCGAGACGGTGCGCGCGCCGCCGCAGCGCTCCTCGGCCGTTGTCGGGGTACGTTGGCGAATTTGACGAGCAGCGATAAAGAGGAGGATGTCGCAGATGCCTCTTCATGTCGGGCGCTGGATGCGGAATGGTGTACGCGCGCGCCGTCAGTGGGGGTGCCGTGCGCAGCGCCGTCGGCGAGCGTGTCGCGGTTTTGACGCTAACGACGATTGAGACGCTGCAGGACGTCGATCCCGACTGCGCAAGAATCTCTGCCGACACGAAAGTCGTCTAGTCAGATGCCGTCGTGGGTATGCCGCGAGCCGTGCAAGGGGGCGGGCTGGGGTAGCGCGCGAGGTAAGCGTGGAGGAGAGTGCGGATGATGTAGAGCTGGGTGCAGATTCGCGAAGGGTTAGCCACCTCGCGGACGAAGGCGGGCGCTCCGCGTAAGAGCGGCACCGGGGGCGGCATCGCTCTGCTGCTGTTCTTGCTGCTCCATGAGATAGTCCGGCTATGCTGAGAAATAACTCAAGTCAGACCCTGCGCGAATTGATATCATGCAGCACGCACCGGTGTTATTCTCCACCCTTCGTCTGTTTCTTCCTCCCGAGTACCACCATACCCCAGACGTGGGTTTAGTGGCCTCCATCTGGTCGAAAACGCACCGAATGTGTGTCATCCTCTTCTCTACTTCGTCCAAAGGGATACCGAGCGTCCGGGGTGGGAAGCGTCTCTTCGTGCCGTCTAACCTGTGGTCGGTGTTCTGAGCGCTGCGGGAAGCAGGCGGGCGTCGGGTAGGCGGAAAGAGGAACTGTGTTTACGGCACGGTGATTGATTGATCGAGTCCACATGCCCACTCCGACAACCACCCCTTGCATCCCGTCAGTCCTCCCAATCCATTGGCCTCGAATTATGGATCGCTCGGGACAGAAGGGCTCGAGCCAAAGGGATCTGGGAGTCTCAGGCTGACAAACGCGATGCTGTAGGATTTGACCAAGATTCGACGACGACAAGCCACATGCTCAATGTACATTTTCTGTGACACCGAGAGCTTTCATTCAAGCGCCGAAAGGCCCAGACGCGCATGGGGCGCACCTGCACATAATCCGGAGCAAGAGACCATTATACGCAGGGAGCTCGTTCGACTCGAGCCTGGGCCATGTGCGGGAGTAGAGTCTTTTTTTTTCCCCACAGAAATCCATCTGCACTCCACATCAACCAGTTGGCCGCTTACCCAACTTCGAATCGAGTTGCCAAAACCAGGTGTTCCAGGATATAACTTGATGCAAGTAAGTTCGACGACTGGTGTCGAATAATTTTCTGGCGCTTTGAACCACAAGCAGGGTCGCTTTAGGGGAAGAAAGGCCTGGAAGCGCTGGGGCGCACCTGCAGCTCATATCCGCAGTCCAAGTATCACCGCGTTGAGCAGGGAGCTCGTTCGACTCGAGCCCGGGCCATTGGACTAGTGCATCGTGAAATATTTTGGTCTTCTTCACGCAAAACCCTCCGCGCTCTACATCGAGCAGAACTCTTCCCCTGCTTGAATCCCGGTGTTTGAATCTTCCATCCCCTGAAATCACTCCTAATCAACTATTTCCTCGATTCATTCAGGACCGCCCACATTTAGTTGATCAACACCCATCGAATACGGCCTGGACGCGCGTGGTGCGAACTTACACATAATAATCCGGAGAAGACGCGTTTATACGCAGTGAGCTCGTTCAACTCGAGCCCGGGCCATCAGGTCGTTTGCAACGCTCTTTTTTTCCTGCGCATCTCAAATCATTCACACTGTCATTTCTCCTCCATGAAAGTGAGTTCGATGACTTTTGGTGGTATAATATGTACTCTAATTGTTTCAGGCACAGGTGGGAACAATTGGAGCACAGGTAGGTTAAATTCTTGTTCTACAAGGCCCGGATGCGCGGGTGCGCAGCTGCTCCCAATGAAATAATCCCGAGAACTGAAGCAGGAGCTCGTTCGATTCGAGCCCGGTCCGTGTGTCGAGGACGTCGGCCTTTCTTCTCTTTTTCGGAAAAGTTCTCATGCACCAGTCTACACTGTAGTGCGTTCGATGCGGCAGCGTAATATTCGTTTGGACTAAAGACAGGTCAGATCCAAGGAAGGAAAGGGTCGGAAGCGCTTGGTGCGCACTTGCACATAGTGACTTGTGGAGAAACCTGAACCATCATACGCAAAGCGCTCGTTCGACTCGAGTCTGGGCCGTGTATTGGTGCATTCTTCTCCCGATTCTTTCTCTACCTTACATCTAAAACTCTTCCCCACTCCTCCACCATCGCCACCACCAATTGCAACTCGAACCTCGTGGAAGTGAGTCCTATAATTTCGTGTAATTTTACTTATTACTCTGGTCGTTGAAAACAGACGGGTTAGATTTAGTGAGAAAAGGTCCGGAAGCGCTGGTGCTCATCTGCATTCCATTAAGGGTTTGGTTATGAAAGGTTTTCAAGCAGGGAGCTCGTTCGACTCGAGCCCGGGCCATTTGCGGTATTAAAAACAGCTCCTTTTTCTCCTGGATCTTTTGATAACCACCGGTCCGCAGGTATCAGACAATTTCGAACCAGATACGTTTGGTGCATCGACTTCTGGAGGGTCAAGTAGGTAACCATACACCGCACTCCCCGTTAATTTTCTAGAACAAAAGGAGGTTGGATTGGAGTCACGACGGCCCGGAAGCGCGGGGTGCTGTCACTGGTGAATAAGCGGAGAGCTCGTTCGACTCGGGCCCGGGCCATAGGCTGTGGATCGTATCGGTTGTTTTTGCTTCTGATATTTATGGGTACAGGCATCTTCCCAGTCTCCGAACCGTTCTCACCTCTCTCCAAGGAATCTTTTTATCCCCTTGATCGTGCTACCGCGGTTTTTTTGCTCAACCGCAACGCCCAAAATCCATCGATCACGCCCCACAATCTCTTGATGACCCATGACTCATCAACGCAAACTTACAAACCTGGCCTGCGGATAATGTGGTTGAATAAGGCACGGAGGCACTGGTGCGCACTTGCACATAATGCGGAGGATGGAAGCACTGTACGCAAAGAGCTCGTTCGATTCGAGCCCGCGCCATTCGAAAGCGAATTGCGTCGCCATTTTTTGTGTCCTTATACCTGATATCTCTGCGTACGTGGATCTTCCTATTTACCGGACCGTTCTTGCTATTTAAGCTCCCACGCAGAGAACATCCACTCTGTTCTCCCGATTGACTATTTCTCGAGCTCTCACGCGTACGGCAAGCACTCGATCACGACCGTCCATGATGCTTCAGCCCTGAATGGTGGTTCAATAAGGCCGGAGGCACGGGTGCGCACACGCATTCTATATCTCAGAATTCTCAAAAGGAAAAGAAAAAACTATAGCGGGGAGCTCGCTCCACTCGAGCCGGGCCATGCGTCGAGCACAGCTTGTTTTTCTCTTCAACTTCCCGCTGTTCTGATTCAACGGATTCATTTTCTTTGCGAAGCTTGGGTGGGTACACTATACACGAGTCGTCAGCCGCGAAACACATCGCTAATTCCTTGTGACAGAGGTTCGGTTCATAGCAGGACAGGCCCGGATGCGCTGGTGCGTACCTCCGCGTTCGACTCGAGCTGGGGCCATGGCTATATGTGCTTGACGCATTTTATCTAGAAGATCTGCATCAACCGAAACTCTCGACACCAACAACCATTCAGGGTGAAAGTGAGCTGAATGAAGGGGGTTCGCTGACTCGTGTGCAATCATACTCTAATTGTTTGAACCACAGACAGGTTAGATTCGACCAAGATGAAAGGCTCGGAAGCGCGGGGTGCGGACCTGCGTTGTCTTTGGGATAATGTGAATCAAGTATAAAGCAGGGAGCTCGTTTGACTAGAGCCGGGCTGACTCTTCAGTTTTGTGCCATGGCTCTCGATGTCGATCCCTGTCCCCAAATCAATGCCAAATCGCTCTCACATAGACGGGTTGAGATTGTAGAAAACAAGGCCTGGAAGCGCTGGCGCGCGTCTGCAGCCAATGAAGCGGGGAGGATACAGTTAAGTAACGGCAGGGAGCTCGTTCGAGCCGAGCCCAGGTCATGAATGATTCTTCAAAGTCGCTTTTTCCCCGGATTCAATCTGCACTCTATACCTCAGCAACGATTCCACTTTCGGTAAGTGCCTACCCATTCTTCTCGCCAACTTTTTAAAAAAACCTTACCTCCTATTCCAGCAGTGTGGTGGACGGTGGGTTTGTTCCACTCAGGGAAAGTTGATTCCAGCGAAAAAAGGCCCCCGGAAGCGTTGGGTGCACCTGCTGCTCAACCAGCCGTACGTCAAACCTATGCTTAATTAAGGAATCGCGCTCGAAATCTAACCAAAGCCGCGAACTCTTCGCTGCGAGTACAGCCAACGAGATGTTCGCTTTGAATTGAATTATGTCCCAGCGAACGACGCCAAACGACGCGATTCTCAACACCAAGGCAACGATGAAAGGGCATATTCTAGTTAGACCAGTCCGAGCTGTCTGTTATTCACCGCCCTAGTGATGTAAAGTTGCGGGTCAACAGAACAAGGCAGCGCCTGAGGCGGTGCAAAATGGCCACAGATGATAAAAGCCGATCAAACCTGTCCGACTTCACTCTTCCATCTTTCCTTTGAACCACCATGAGGGAGCACCAGCACGGGAACATCTCTGTGGCAACCGTGAACGTCACTCCCCAGCATGTGAGAAGAATACATCTTGTCGACACAGAAATCAGAATGTTGACAGACGAAGGCACGCTAGTCGCAGCATACGACCTGTGCACCTTCGTGAACGGGGTCCTGGAAGCTCATAGTCGTCGGCGAAAGTGTGGCGACACATTCGACCTAGAGCCGCATCTCAAATCCATTGCCCCTGAAGACTGGTTTGTCCGGTGCATCGTCACCCCACCAGACACCGACTCCAGGCCGTTCGGAATCCAACTCAGAATTGAAGGCTTGGACTGGATTGCTTTCATAGAAGACTACCAAACCCTGTAAGACCACATTCATTGGGGCACAGAGCAACTGGACTCACTGAGTTCCAGAATTATTACCAACGGACGTTTACGTTCGGATCCTGATTGTCGGGAGTTGTACAAAAGCCAGACGATATCACATTATGGACGTGATTTCGAGGTGCGCTACCATATTTGCCCTTTGAAAATCAACTAAATTGAGGCCGCTAGGTCATGTATGACCTGTATCCGGTAACCGGTTTCAGTGAACCAGGTGATGACCTCCAGATCTGCAAGAATGGTCATAAGGAAGCAGTCGCCTGGATCACAAACGGTGGAGAAATGGAGTTCGACCTTGTTGGCGATGAGACGTGGAAAAGGGTCGAAAATGAGAAGCGAAGTCGTGCCAAGCAGCTGTTGTTCACTGGCCTCGCTGTTCTCCAGCTACTGGCCGATCGCAAGCGAGCACCGAGGACGGGAAGATAGGGAGTTGCCGTACTGGGCCGGCGAGTGGACACCACCACCAATCCGGCCGGCAGATTGGGGGCCGTTGAATTGGAGCTCGAGGTACAGGTACCTTGACAAAGTACTCTCCATCGCATAATTATACCGTGCATGCTGGCAAGCACACCTTCCGTTAGAATTACAGCATACGATAAGATAAGCTTGTTATGGTGACCGTAGTCTGGTTTGTGCAGATGATTAGATCGCGGTGGTTAACGAGCCAGAGAACGAGCAATAAACTTGAATAAAAAAGGGTCGAAGAGGATCAACGACTCGTGCGAAGAGTTCGCCGCAGAGAAGAAAAGGCGGAAGATAGATACAGAGGAGGAGCCACAATACATCACATGCAACGGTGAGTGGAGGGAGAGACAGGGATTTATGACGTCCAGCGGGGATGGGAGATAAAATGCGAGAAAAAGGCAGCGCACCTCCGCTCCCTGGACTTTCCCCGCCCGCCCACTCGCTCATATTTGCCCCCGCAGTAGTTCGATGCTTCAATCTCACGGTGGCGATCCGAAGTGAAAGAGACCAAGTAGACGAAGCAGACGGAAAAGGTTGTGGGCGGTGATTTGACTTGATTTGGTAACATCGTCCGTACATTAGTCAGCCCGCCTCTGATACCGACACCGACGCCGACGGCGCCTGCGAAGCCCGAAGCCGACGAGGCTGCTTGATGAGGACGAGGAGAACCGCGCTTCGTACCTGCAGGGAAGTTGATTAGTTGATCTGAAGGCAGAACGCAAGGAAAGCAGGACAGGGATGAGAGGGAGGAAAGCAAGAGAGGAAAGAGGGAAGCAAGAGGGATGAGTGGACTCGGGCGCAAGGAGATGAAGCGGGGAGGATACGGACAGCACGAGCGGGGGTAAGGTACCGGAGTAGCGGGCAAAGAAGGTACCCGTATGTAGGAGGGAGGGGATAGAATGGAGGGATTCGGTATACATCCAAGAGGAAGAGAAATAGAAAGGGGGAGGGAGACGAACGGACCTCCATGCGTTCCACCATCCCTTTCTTCTCACTTCACTCCTCCGGTATCCGTGGCAGCCGCAGCCGCAGTCGATGGAGGTCTACAGAGGATCCCCGAGTCAGTCAATGCTCGGGCGGGAGGAAGGAGGCCGGTGCGGACGGGAAGAGCGGGAGATGAGCGGAAGAGCGGAAAGGCGGGTGGGGGTGGGAAGGGGAGCGGGGGTGAAGCAGGGGGGAGGGGAAGGATGGAGCGGGGAAGAGGAAGAGCAAAGTCGGGGAAGAGGAAAGGAGGGGAGTGGAAAGGAAGGGAAGGGAAGGGGAAGAGAAGAGAGGGGGAAGGTGGGGGAGACGATGGGGAGGATTGAAGGAAGAAAAAACGCACGAATATGCACCTCCCCGCACGCCCTCCACCGACTCCTGCCTCCGCACTCCTTCTCCATTTGCATCCCTCTACACCTCGATCTCAAAATCGACGTCCCTGGCGAAGGTGTCGACGCAGCAGACGCCGGTGTCGTCCTGAAGGGCGGCATACGTGGGGCCGATGTCGAGGCGCGCGCGGTACAGCCGTTCCCAGTCCCCAAGTATAGCATGCGCGCCCGCGGACCTCGATGGCGGGGTGTCGCAGCACGCCCGACAATCTGCGAAGCGCACCCACGCAGACAGAGCCAGTCTCCGAGGCCGTCGTCGTCGCAAACGCAAACGTGTATAGCGCCGACAGCGAGCGCGGCAGAGCGTCGGTGCAGCCAGGAAGATCGTCCCCGACATCGGCTGCGTACGGGTGCTGCTCGGTGCAACCATTCACAGGAGGCGAGAGGCCAGCGTGCGGAGTCGGGTGCGGATGCAGGCGACGACGATACCGCCGCCTTCGTTCGGAGGGGAGGTGGGAAAGGCAGATGCCTTGCGCGACGGCCGTTGTATGCGTAAGAAGGGAGGAGGCGCGCAGTGCTGGTGATGACGTGGAGGCTGAGGAGCAAATACGATGGGCAGCCCGACGTATGGCTACGGCGCTCATCGGTGGGGACGCTACCCATTTTCCCTTCTCTCTGCTCTCTGTCGCAGTCCCGGCGCGCGCGCAGGTGTATGTAGCGGGTGTTCGCGGCGACGACGAAGCAGCGCCGTCTTGACTGGATGCAGGTCGCTGAGGTGGTGCGCCCGCCGCAGCGCTCCTCGGTTTGCTGGCTTTGGGCAGTCTTCGAGGCGGACGGCGCCGCCGTGCGCAGCGACGGAGATGAGGATGACGCGGATGCTTCCCTTCACGTCCGTGATGGCTTGACGAAGCGGTGTACGCAATGGTGCGCCCGCCGTTATGTACCAGCGAGGACGGCAACGGAGACGTGCCAATGAGAGCGTCGGCGAGAGACTATCCACCGACGCGACGGTCGACAACTGGGACGTCGCCGTGCGGGGCGCGCAGGGGTGTAGCAGGGCGACGTGGCGCGCGGATGAAGGCGGACGCCCGAGCGCGAGGGCGGCACTGGCGCACCGCGGCGGCGGTTTCGTTCTGCTGCTGTTCTTGCTGCTCTGCTCCAGCGATCGCGCCGTCCTCGAGCGAGACTAGCCGGGCATGTAACCCGATGCAGGCGCTCGTCGCGTGGAAGGCAATCCTCTGGCTATGCTGAGGAGCAAGTCAAGTCAGAGCCAGCTCTAGACGCATCGATATCGTGCAGCACACCGTGGTTATTCCTAATTATTCCCGCCCTGTGCCCGATGCGCCGCCGTCTGCTCTTCCTCCAAGGTAATGCCAGATCCATCTCCACGTTGACAAAAACGAGTGCTGACAGCGCTGAGACAAGAGGCACGTCAGACACGGCGATGGGCCGCCTGCGCCTTCATCTCGTCGAGAACGCGATGCCCAGTGCGAGTCAAGGTTACCGAGTGAAGCATCTGCGTTCGTTTTCGTGTCCTCTAACCTCAACCTGTATTCGGTGTCCTGAGAACTACGGGAAACAGGCGGGCGTCGGGTGTTGGCGGGAAGAGCAACCGTTTACGACGCGTTGATTGATTGTTCGCGTTCGCACGCTCCTTGCTTGCTCCCACCATGCCATCCGACAACCACCCCTTCCATCCCGTCAGTCGTCCTAGTCAATTCGCCACAGAGGATGGAAATTCCGGGCAAAACACGTCTCGAGTTGTCGTCAAGGGACATGAACCACCAAACGTGGGGTTCGACCAAGATTCGATCAAGATTTGGCGACGGACAAGCTTACCTCGCAAAATCATCCATTCTCATTTACCGTGCTCAACCCAACACACCCCTAATTCTTTGCGACACAAAGAAGCTTCATTTCAACTGATAAAGGCCCGGGGGCGCGTGGTGCGCACTTGCACATAATCCGGAGAAGCCGCGATTATACGCTGGGAGCTCGTTCGATTCGAGCCCGGGCCATCACGCAAAGATCTTTTTTTTTTTTCCTGCGTATTTCAAATCACTCACACCGTCAATTGTCCTCCATGAAGGTGAGTTCGATGAATTCTGGCATGTACTCTAATTTTGCTCTCGGGTGCGCACCTGCTCCCAATAAAATAGTTTCAAGAATTCAAGCAGGGAGCTCGTTCGATTCGAGCCTGGGTCTGTCTCCGCGACGTCAGCTTTTTTATTTGCTTTATTTTTCTTGGGGGGGAAATCCTCATGCACCAAACTACCTCTTCCCCTGCTCGGAAAACCAGCACTGACTTACCCAACCTCATGGAAGTGTGTTCGATAATGTAGCGGAATATTCGTTTGAACTGAAGACAGGTCGGATCGGATTCAGGAAAGGCCGGGAAGCGCTGGTGCGCACCTGCCCCTGATATCAAAGCGGGTATTGTTACATACAAGCAGCGAGCTCGTTCGACTCGAGCCCGGTCCATTGAACCATCTCTTGAATGGCTTTTTCCCAAACAAACCCTCTGCTGTCTGCATCAACCGAACCCTCCGCCAAGTCAACATCAACTGCAGCTCAAACTTCATGGAACTTGAAAGTGAGTTCAACGATCCCATGGAACAATATCACGCTAATCGTTTGAACATTGACAGCGTCAGTTCGAGGGAGGAAAGGTCTGGAGGCGCGGGGCGCATCCGCATTCAATAAAGTAATGTGTCGAGCATGGAGCTCGTTCGACTCGATCCCGGGCCATGCGACAGATATCGAAACCTTTTTGTGCCCTGGCATTTAAGCGTACGTGGATCTTCCTAGTTTTCGAACCACTCCCACAGGGTGGTTGAAATTGCAGGGAGGAAAGGCGCGGATGCGCGCGGTGCGCACCTGCTCCCAGTGAAAAACTCCGAATCCAGTCAAGCAGGGACCTCGTTCGACTCGAGGCCGAGCCATGGTGCGTGCGTGATCTTCCTCGTTTCTTTTTCGCTCTGCTGCATCTTGACTCACCAAACCAATCGTTCAAATTTCATGGAAGTGAGTTTCATGGTACAGTGGGAAATTACGCTGATCGTTTGGACACAGACAGGTTCCTTTCAGGGGGAGGAAGGCTCGGAAGCGCGGGTTGCGCACCTGCACTTGATTAGCGACGTTGGGATGGTTATAAGCAGGAAGCTCGTTCGAATCGAGCCCGGGCCATGCGATATCTGCGATTTCTTCTTCCTCCTTTCAAATCATCGCGTCCAACATCCACTACACCCGGGTGTTCATTTCTAGGTGAGTGTATACACAGGCGGGGTTCAGAACGTTCAGACCCCACCACCGTGACGACACTCTAATGCTCGAGAACCTAGGATGGTTTCACTCAAGCGGAGAAAGGCCCGGAAGCGCATGGTGCACAACCTGCATTCGGTAACATATCCGCAACGGAGTGTCCAGCAGAGAGCTCGTTCAATTCGCGCCCGGGCCGTATTTTGGCGTTCTATCCCTTTTCTTCCGCACCCGCACCAACTCACCGACTTTGCAAATCTTATGGAAATGAGTTCGATACTGCAGTGGAATATCAGGCTAATAGTTTTGAACTACAGACAGTGGGTTAGATTGTGGTTGAAAAAGGCCGGACTTCTTGGCATAAGTATCGGTATTCTCGGCATTCCGCGAACCGTGCTGATACGGGGGGCCCGGGTTTGGTTTGTGAGGAGGAACGGCCCGGAAGCGCTGGTGCGCACCTGTATTCCATGTGGGAATCTGATATAAACGGCGCTTGTTCGATTCGACACGTCATTCAAACTCTTCAACCTTTTTTTCTACCGTGGTTCAATCCTAGTTCCTAATATCCATGCGTCTCTTCCCAGTTTCAAATCCGCTCCCACGCTTCAAGTTCCCCTAAGGAAAAGTTTTAATCCGTGAGCGCTCCCGATCACTATGGGCTGTTTTCCTCCACTGCAGCGCGCCGAATTCATCGATTATCACCGACGCGGCAAGTACTTCATCCAGACCATCCACGAGTATTCGACGCAAACTCACGAGTCTCGCCAGGTCGGAATGTGGTTCAATAAGGTCTGGATGCACATGGTGCGCACCTGCATCTCATACGTTGATGAGTCAATCCCACAATGTTGACAGGGAGCTCGTTCGACTCGAGCCTGGGCAATAGGATGGTTTTGGTCGATTTTTTTGCGCCCTTGCCTCTGGAATTCATGGGTTACATCTTTACTGTCCCCGAATTGCTCTCACCCTTCGCCAAAAAAAAAAAAAGAAAATTAAATGGCTCCTGATTGACATCTTTCCTCTCCGCAACGCCCACGATTCATCTAGGACCGCCAATCCATTAACGCTGCACTCACGAACCCTGCCTGCTGAGAATCAGGTTGAATATTCGATTAGGCCCGGAGGCGCTGGTGCGCACCGGCTCCTAATAACGAGTGTATGAGGGATAGTATGTAAGCAGCGAGCTCGTTCGACTCGAGCCTGGGCCATGCGGTGAGTAGCATTCCTTTTCCTTCTTTTTTCTTCCCTGTCTGCATTTACTGAAACTACCCTGGAACATGCGAACTACAGCTCAAACCTCGTGGAAGTAGGTTCCATAATCCCGTGGAATAATATGGGCTCTGATTGTTTGAACTACAGAGAGGATCGATTCGAAGGAGTAAAGGCCTGGAAGCGCTGGTGCGCACTTGCATTTCATGCAGGAAGCTCGTTCGATTCGAGCCCGGGCCATAAGGATGAAAGGTGGGATATATTTCTTCTTCCGTGAACAGCGGGCTGGGTTGCAAGTTGGGGCAATTCATCCGATGAAAATACTCCTGTGATTCTTTGGAACACGGACAGGTTTAATTGAAGAAAGGCTCTGGTGCGCACCTAGATCTCGTGGACGTTGATCGAACAAATCTTCGAGCAGAGAGCTCGTTTGATTTGAGCCTGGCCCCTGCGATCATAGGAATCGAGTTCATTTTTTCTTCCGCTGTTTCAATTTACCAGGTCCCAAATCTCCTTATGAGAGGTGATTTCATTCTCAGGCGAGTAGACACCGATACACTATTTCCACCCCGGACAGCCGCTTTGATCCGAAGAATCAACATGGTTCGAATTCGAATTTCTAGGCATATTGAAGGGATCGCGTTACCTTTCTCAGAGAACTTGACACAAATGGCAGCACCAAGGAGAAGTGAGTTATTGATTTTCTAGCTACGCTACGCGACACTGACAGGTATACTGACCAAGGGGCGAGCGATCTCTGGATCGTGGACCCGAACATGGCACGTGAACGTCGGCGATAATCGGCGTTTCGAGGCAGCCGTTTGGTTCATTTATCGCCTCTACGTCCAGCAAGCATACAAAGCACTAGTAAGACTATAGGACGCCAGAAATGCCTTTGCCCAACTGTGAGCCACCCGCTACCGTTTCCATAACCCGAGGAACGGTTTGTTTACAGAACCAAAATCTCCTTATTTGGGGGGTAGGTCCCGTGGGAACATGGTCCGCGATAACGAGATCAAGCGCCTCTTGATACAGGTATATTAACGATTCGAGTCGAGGCCAAGGTTTTGTTGAGTTGTTGTTATGACTCAACCCTTCCGAGTTATCAACATGTAGCGGCGTCTTTGTTTTGCCAAATCGAGAGGAGATTTCCACAATGAGCCAGTGAATCGACTCGACGAGTCATTGTAAAGTTACGAACTCGTACCGGAGTGACACGACGACAGCATGTGGCGATGTGGCGCTGGTGGCGACAGAAAATAAATACCGACCCAAGCTTGCTGAATTTTGTTCTCACTTCACCTTCCCACCATGATCCAACCACTCCAGCTGAGCCCCACAAAGATAATTCTTGTTGGAAGCGAAATCCAAATCTCTAACGAAGAGCCAGACTCTGACGAGCAAACGACCTCCAATCTGGCGCAAGTCCAGCCCCGAATTGCCGCGTTAGATCTGTTCGAGGCTGCCCGCGGCGAATTCACTCTGAATGTCAAGACCGCCTTCCCGGGCATTTATAGACCGGCCAAGTGTGTAGTAAACAAATCACCAGCCAGCAGCAAGCCAGAATTACAGTTCGGGTATGCAGGGTGGCCCAATTTGGTGGCGCGAGTGCGAGACTACCAATCACTGTGAGAAGCAAAGGACTGTGCGTTGAATAAATCGGACTAACTCAGGCCCAGAGAAATCTGCTTGTTAAGGGGGACTGAGATAGACGAGGTGCTTTATATCTCCACGACGGAAACCACCGAAGGTTCGGATGGCGCTGAGTTTCAGGTATGCGATACGATCTTTCTCCGTCATTGCCAGGAACTGACCTCCTGCAAGATTTGGAAGAATGCGAGGAACCAGTGTGGTCCGGTGCCACGAGCCCGCGCCTGGATCACAGAGACTGGAAAAATCTTTACGAGGGAGATCAACACAATAATCGACGATGTGACGTGGAAACGTCTCGAGCCGAAATTTAACGGTCCGGAAACACGACATTATCTTGACAGGGAGCAATTGAGCAGCCGGATCCACCAGCTCTTTTTCCTCGGACTGGCTGCTCTTAGAATGTTGAGTGTTAAAACGCCGAACACTGTGATTTCAGTGGGGGATAACGGTCCCGCTAGCCCTGAGACTGGGCCGGTCAAGGTAGTTGTAGTTGGCGTATCGTAGGATTCATCGCTGTTCAAGGACATAAAGTTATGAAAACAAGACATCATGCATCATGATTAATCTGGAGACCTTGTAAACGCAAGGCAGTCTAAGAACCTTTGAATAAAATGATTTAATCATGAGATGGGTTCGTAAGATAAGTATGCGTGGCCGCACGCGCGCCTCGGGCTCATAAAAGGCGAGCCGGTGCAGTTTCGGCGTCCACGTGGATGACGCCGCGCACAGAGACGGCAACGTCGGGCCAAAAAAGAAAAGACCACAGGAAATGAAACGTAAAGCAGGGGAAAGAAATCACGAGACAAAAGGTAACGCACCCAAGTACTACTCAGAAGATCCATCAGTCTCCGCACCTCACGCATACGTTGCTATTCTCGCTCGCAAATACTTGAGTTTGCAATGTGGTGGAATTTCGAGGCGGATATCCCAGGCGCGCTCTTCAAATGGAAGACATACACAGATTTGAACACCGGCAGAAATGTAGGCGTCGCAGAATTAAAATCGCGGTTTTGGCCCTTGGGCGGCTACTTCTGTACTTTGGCAATAACCTCCATGGAATGGTCGTCCCGCCTCCCCGCCATCACACCCGACGACACAAAGCTCCACCCGAAAATGGCATAGACCCCAGAACACGGTGCGTCCGTAGTGCCGTTGGGGAGCAGGGGCGGTGCGCAAGAACGGCATCAGCGCAAGTCATCCGAGGAGACGACATCGACGCATGCGCTTGGAAGATCGAGATCCGGCGGACAGCAGGTGCGTGATTTGAGACAAGTTCATCGGCGCTTGGGAGTCGGGCCCGCGCTCGACTGCGTACCTGAGGGGAAGGCAATTAGTTAGGCTGAAGGTGGAAGGAAGTAGAAGGGAGAGGGAGAGGGCGAAGCCCGCACAATGGTGACGACTGCCGCCACTGGGATTGGAGGAATATGCACGACGGCAACAAGATGCACCGACAAGAGGGAGAGGGAGAGAGGCGACGCGTAGCAGGCGGGGGGGAGGGACGAGGAGCGCGGAGAAATGAAGAGAAGCCCAAAGGCGAGAGAAGAGAGGAGAGGAGAAGACACCCGAGAGACGGGGAGGAGGGAATGAACGGGAGTGTGGGCGGTGAATGATATGGGGACCAGGAAGAGGTGCGGAATGAGAATGATAGAGAAAGGAACTCAAAACGCACCGACTTGAGCTCGCGCTCGAGGCCCCGATCCCGCATTCGTCCTCCATTCGATCCCCTCGCAGCCCATGTCCTCAACGTCGGCGGTGGTGACGAAGTTGACGACGGCGTAGCAGGAGATGGGTGTGGGCTAGCGTCTGTGCTTGCTGTCTGTACCCTGTACCCTCACTGAGGAGGTAGATCGAGCGCTGGATGCTGCGGCACGCCCACTCCCGCGGTGCCGGTGGGAGGTGGATGACGCGGGGACCAGAACGGCGGACTCCACGCGGCTGATAAACCTATCCGGCGACGCGCCCGGATCGTCGACAGATTGGAGGGTAGCATTAGTGGCTGAGGACACCGCCGTGCGCAGTGATGGGGCGATTGAGAAAGAAGGATGACGCGATGTCGTCAGGAGCTGGATCATGGATGCAGAGCAACCTCGCAAGCTGGCTTGACGCAGTGGTAAGCGCGTCGTTATGTACCAGTGCGGCGGAGCCGTGTGCAGTGAGGGCGTCGTCGGTGTCACGAGCCACGCAGGGGTGTAGCAGGTTGGGGTGGCGCGCAGAACTGGGTGTGGATTCGGTATACATGACGCAAAGGCTTCGCGCTGCAGTCGACGGTCTCGCAGAGGAAGACGGGTGCTCGAGCGCGAGAGCAGAATCGCACTGCTGCTGTTCTTGCTGCTCCAGTTGTCGAGCCGTCGTCTGGATGCAGGCGGTCGTCGAGGCGAGCGGCATCGTCTGGAACAAAGTCAAGCCATACCCAGCTCTGGGCGCATCAATATCGTGCAGCACGCATTAATATACTCCACGATTTCCTCGGGCCAGTGCTTCATCCAAATCCCGCTGAAAGTATTTCAAGCGGCCGCCGTTGACAAAAACGAGTGCTGAGACACAAGGTCAGAAACGGCCGCATGCACCTCCATCTCGTCGAATTCGAAAACGCACCGAATGTGTGTCATCCTCTTCTCTACCTCGTCCAAGGGGATACCGAGTGTGCGGGGTGAGAAGCATCTCTTCCAGTCTTCGTGCCGTCTAACCTGGGATCGCTGTCCCGAGCACTGGGGAAAGCAGGCGGGCGTCGGGCGTCGGCGGGAAGAGGAACAACCGTTTACGGCACATTATTGATTGATCGAGTTCACACGCTCCTTGCTTCCTCCCTCCATGCCATCCGACACACCGCTCCGTCCCGTCAGTCATTTCAATCCATTCGCCGCGGATTATGGAAATCTGGGACAAAGGTCTTGAGTCAAAGGGACATGGACCACTCTGGGAGTCTCAGGCTGGCAAACGCGACAGTATTGTAGGATTTGACCAAGATTCGACGACGTTGACAAGACTAAGCCAACACGACCTTTGACAATCTCTGTGACACAGAGAGCTTTCATTCAAGCGCAGAAAGGCCCAGACGCGCGTGGGTCGCACCTGCACATAATCCGGGTAAAGAGACCATTATCCGCAGGGAGCTCGTTCGACTCGAGCCTGGGCCTTAAACTCCTCTCGAAAATTCGAACTGCAGCGCAAGTCTCGTGGGAGTAAGTTCTTCAATTCTCCCAGAATATTACGTTGATTGTTTGAACCACAGATAGGATCGAGTCGAGGGACGACACAGTCGACGGCAGGCTCGGAAGCGCGGGGCGCGCACCTGCATTCTATGTTGCCTCGTGCATGTGTACAGCGGGAAGCTCGCTCGACTCGAGCCCGGGCCATACCGGTGTTGATCCGCTTTTCTTTTCTTCCTGACGGTATTCAATATACGTCCAACATCCTCTGCACGCGCGGGAGGTCATTTTCAGGTGAGTGCATACAGAGCCGAGGGTTCAGATACCATCCCCGTGACGACACTATAATGCTGGAGGATTTAGGATGGTTTTATTGAAGGACAGGCAAGGCTCGGAAGCGCTGGTGCGCACCTGCATTCCGTTTGGAATTTGGCCGTGAAAAGTTTTCAAGCAGGGGGCTCGTTCGACCCGAGCCCGGGCCATCCGTCGTTCAAACAAGGAATCATTTTCTCTTCCGCAGCTCGAATAACTGGCACCAACGGTTCAAATCTCATGGAAGTGAGTCGGATGACCCGTGTGGCATATTACTCTGATTGTTTGAACACATACAGGGTATGTCTTTTGTCCACCCCTCATGCCTGATATGCATGAGGATTTTCCTCGTTTCCGAATCGCCCTCACACCGTCGGCCCGAATTCCAGTGAAGAAAGGCCCGGACGCGCGTGGTGCGCACCTGCAGATAATACGAAAGAGCAGAAACAATACGCAGGGACCTCGTTCGACTCGAGCCCGGGCCATTCTAGTTGTTCGAGAAGGTTATTGTATCTTTCTTCCGCAGCTCTGATAACCAGTACCGACTTTTCTAACCTCATGGAAGTAAGTTCCATAACGTAGTGGAATGTTGCGCTGGTTGTTTGAACACATAAAGGGTATATTTTCGTGCCCTCACGCCTGATATTCATGAGGATCTTCCTCGTTTCCGAATCGCTCTCACGCAGTCAGGTTTAATTCCAGTGAAGAAAGGCCTGGAAGCACTAGGTGCCCCTGCACCTAATGAAAAAGTCGAAACTAATGTACGCAATGAAACTACTCTGGAACATGCGAGCTACAGCTCAAACCTAGTGGAAGCAGGTTCCATAATCCAGTGGAATAACACATGGACGTAGCCTTAGTGCGTGCAGCAACGGAGAATTTTCTTGACCGGCCCAGACCACCGTTGCATTCTTATGCTGTTGAAGATAGCGGATCTCTGAATGGGATTGCATTCACTAACATTCGGGATGATCCAGGAAGTTGGCCTAGAGATTTTAAAGCACAGAGTCCGATCTAGATACAAAGACGCTCTCGAAAGGCCGAGCCAGAGTATCCTGAGTAGAAGAGCTAGAGGCGGTAACTCAGCGTTAGATACGAAGAGGTTCGAGGAGAGCTCGAGGGGCTACGATTGGTCGCAGAAACTCCAGACTCCAGTCGCCCACCTTCGTGTTTCAACAGGCGATCGCACGGGTTGTTTGAGGCTTGTTTGACATGCAAGGCAACGCACAATCTGCCGGAAATTCAGGTGACTATCGGGCATAGGTCGAAGACAGGAAACAACCATGAGGATGGCTGGTGGATCATGAGAATAAGGAACAAACGCCGAATAAGCGCCAGAATCGGAACTATCTGCAATCAGTTCATCAGACTTGCATCAAACCTCGTTATAATTATTGTTGGTGTAAAAATGAGGCATAAGGACCATCGAACCCAAGGGATACCTTAGCATTAGGCGGTAGTTGCAGGACCTGAGTTTATAGAGGCAGCGTTGTCACTGACTCACTGTTGATCAGCTGGAGGAACGACGTTGAACGCAAGTTGAACGGACTCGGAGGCGATGCTGGGTATCAAATATTGATTTGTAACTCGGCCCGAGTGTTCAACCTTGCTCATAACTGGCAAGCTACTCAATCAGGGTTTGCATTGACGAGGTGGATCCTATTCAAGTTGCAAATTAGATGAAAGCCAATGAGAATATGTGTCCGATCACTGTTAGAAGCCTTCACCTTGAGTTCAAAGTCGAGCTGAGTCTGTCGACCCGACGAAGTTAATCCATGAACATCCTGCAGCATTCGAAAATGGACAGAAGGTGCTCCAGCGGCGGGAAATTGTTGGTTGTGTGTTGGCTCATTTATGCAAGGCAATGATGATCCGAGAGAACAAGACCGCGAGGCGATGCAAATTGGCCACAGTACAAAAGCCGATCAAATGGCGGGACGTCACTCTCTCATCTTACCCTCACCCACCATGGACGGTCAACAGAAACACCTCCAGCGATACGCGAACATGCACAGTCCTCAGCATACACCGGTACCTTACGCCCAGCACCACCAGGCGCGCCATGCCGTGCCGCCGGTGCTCACCGCTCACCAACGAACACCCACAACGCCCCCAACGGTAGCGGTTGACGACAAAAACATTATCCACATCCATCACCAAGAAGTTGAGAGCGGCCACTGGGCTGAAGCTGTATCCTACACCGGCCTAAAGCACCTTGTGGTCTGGTTATCCGATAATCTTTCCATGCGTGACGGCAGGCTCGCCATACCCCCTTGGGAAGAAAAACCCTTCGCCTTGAAGGCGAAGTACGGCAGCAGCTCCGCGCAGAGCATGTATAGGGCGATATACAAGGACGTGGTGATCAAGGTGATGCTGGAGAATACTCCGCCCGAAGTACAAATTCGACCTCTGGCCTGCGCTTCAATGTGGGCACGGATCGAAAAGGGCGAGGGTGAGAAGGGGACAAACTTGTGAGCGCAAAACAACTCAGGAAGGGAAAGGCGACTGACAGTGGTCTAGACATATCTGCTGGGCCTCGGATGACTTGGTGCTGTACCACGGGACTTCGGCTGCGAATGAATTGGGTTCGGCGGCAGGTTCCAGGGTGCCGCTGAAAAGTTTCTATGTGCGTGATCATGAATCGTAGCTCCCTGGGCAACGACGAACTAAATTAAATCATGAGTGGTAGATCTCGACGGCGCAAGGCAGGACACTCGGACTTCGTCTCGATCCTGAAGGCGATGTAGTAGTGCTCGACTCCAGGGCGGACATACTTGATGATCACACGTGGGGTACCATCCAAGAGAACCTGCCACCTGGAAGTGAATCAGAGCGGGGAGAAGTACGCGACCAGCTCCACCTACTCATTTATCTCGGACTCCATGCCCTCAGAGCTTTGACAGAGACTCAAGTGCTTAAGAATACCCCTGTGTGGGATTGAAGAAGCAACGGCACGACTCATTGTCGAACCTGACGAAGGAGTTGTTTAGTTCGCAGGGAGAAACAGCTCGATACCCATATTTATTTGTACGCATCTGCTGCTGGCAGTTAGTTTGTGAATCTCTAAAGACTCTGCGAGTTCGAATTAATCGTGTAACATGCAATGGTATCTTGGGCACACCTTTCGTTACATTATGCAGAAGTAAGCCTATTTGAAGGCCCATTTCGTTACCGTTACACGATACAGATAAGGTGGGATGGTGGACGTGATGATATTGCGCGACACTGAGTTTGTGAGGTATCGTGATCAAGGGGATTAAGTAAAGAAGGGCGGAGCAAGATGAACAGTGAGTACGGGGATTGGAATAAAGGAGACTCCAACCAAGTAAAGAAGGACCGGGGAAGTAAACGACTCGTGCGAAGAGTTCGTCACTGATCAGCGAAGAAAGAACGGAGAATGGGTACATAGGAGGAGCAACAGATTGAATTATGTGCAGAGTAAAGGACAGGCAGAGACAGGGATTTATGCCCATGGGTCCAAGGTGGACGGGGAATACACTACGGCAAACTAAAAAGGCAACGCACCTCCGCTCCATAGCACGCCGCGTCCGCTCTCGTTCCCCGCCTGTTCGTGTGCCCGCGCAATCACTCAACGATTCGATGCCACGGCCACCATGTAGATTCTAGGTGCATGAGAGTTAGACGAAGTAGACGCAAGGGGTTGTGGGTGCTCATTTGACTCTGTCTGGCAACATCGTCCGTACATTAGTCAGCGCGCCGGTCCGACGCACGACGCATCGAAGCGACCGCGAGACTACCACGAGCGTTAGAGAGAGCTTTGATTCGTGGTGCGATCGTCAGCGGTGCGCATGTCGACGAGCGAGAGCAAGAGTGAAGACTGAAAGCGCGTGGACGGGCTCAAGCTCCCATCGCCTCTGATGGGGATGGGCCCGAACGCCAACCAAAAGGACACCAGAATCCGCGCGCGCGAGAGGCGCAGCAGCCGAAGAGGACCTGCGCTGGAGAGCGCATTAGCACAATTTAGCTGAGTTTGAGGAAGACGGGGGAGCGGGAGCGGGAGCGAAGAGGAACGTCTGAAGGAGGGAGCGAGGGCGGGATGAAAGGCAAGGCGGGGAGAACGGTTGGTACGTCTCGTACACCGCCCCCAAGAAAAAGACAAGAAAAAGTCTCCACTGACCCGGAAGTCTTCCTATTCCATCCCCAACGCTGTTCGGGCATCGCGTCCGTGGGGGGCGCCTGGCCACAGGCACACTTCTCGATGAGTAGAGCAGCCCGCCGCGATAATGACACCGCGCATCCGCCCCGACGCGTGGACGCGACGACGACAAACTCCAACACGTACGTGAGCACGGAAAGCGTGTGAGGAGGACAGCGCCGCATTGTGGGAGCCTGCTGATCGTGCAGCCATCGTTCTGCGAAGCTCGGTGCCAGATGTCGTGCGCACCGAAGAGCCAAGACTCAGATATCCAAATCGCAAAAAGGACCTGCGGGTGGAAGGGGAAGCCGGTTAGAAAACCTACAAGAAGACGACGGAAGGAGGAGAGGGGAGACGGAGTCGCGTAAGTGAACGAGCGCATGTTAGGACGCTAAGCACACCAGAAAAAAAAAATGCGTGGGAGGATACCCTACACCTCCCGCTCGTATACAGACGCCGCAAGGCCAAAATGAAATGGACAAAAGGAAAAAGCAGACACGTACCTCCTGCGGCTTTCACTTCCCCCGTTACTCCCGTTTCCATCCCCAGCGCCGCCCATGAATCTCCGGTCCATGCGCGGCGGCGGCGCCTACGCCCGCACCGACATCATTCTCGGTGGGGACTAGTCGAGGGCCAGATGAGCGCATCAGCATTCCCGCGCATGCCGACGCGGATGACGCCGAAAGTGTCACAGACATCAACAACGACGCTGACGCCAACCTACGCGCGGCAGTAGACAGAAAGCTGAGTATGCCACTTGGACGTGCAGTCGCGCTGGGAGAGAAAGGTACTGCAGTCAGTGAATGCGCAGGGGGGTGACGAAAGGAAGAAGAGGGTGATGAAAGAGGGAGAAGCAGCGAAAAGACAGAGGGAGGACATGGCGCGGAGGGGGAATAGGGAGAGGGTTGAAAAACCACACACAGGCTGGGAGGGAAGATAGAAGGGGAGGAGGAGGAGCGAGCGGATTTAGGATACAGAGGGATGGGACTAGTACTAGGATGGCAATTGGGGTGGGATGGGGAAGATGACTACATACGAGAAGAAGAAAAGCACCTCTCTACCCACACCTCCTTCGCCTCACATGCGGCGTGTAGACGCAGACACCGTTGTTGCCGTTCCGGCCAGTGGTCAAGGAAACGCGACGGCGTTGTGTGCGCGGTGCCAACGGCTCCCACGCGCCGATGGGGTGGCTGTCGCGGGGACCAGGACGGGTGTGGATTCTGGGTATCCGAAGGCTTAGCCTCGCAGACGAAGGCGGACGCTCGAGCGTGAGGGGCTTCGCTCTGCCCAGTGGTCAAGCCATCGTCCCCGAGGGATAGTGCATGTAACCGGATGTAGACGGTCGTCGGGACGAGTGAAATGGTCTGGCTATGCTGAGGAAAGCTGAGGAACGAGGCAAGTCAGACCCAGCTCTAAGTACGCGAATCGTGCTGCGGCACGCACCACCAATGCGTGTCATCCTCTTTGTTTCCTCCAAGGTGATACCAAACGGGTGTGTGGGATTACAGGCGTGTGCTCTCGGTCTTCGTGGCCTCAAGCCTGTGTTCGGTGTCCCGCTGCAGAAAGCGCGGGCGTCGGGCGTCGGCGGGAAGAGGAACAAGTGTTTACGGCACGAATTGATTGATCGCACTCACACCGTGACGCTCCTTGCTTGCTCCCTCCATGCCATCCGACAACCAGCCCTTGCATCCCGTTAGTCATCCCAATCCATTCGCCTCTGATTATGGAACGTTCGGGAAAGAGGTCTCTAGTCGGCGTCAAGGGGCTCAGGCTGGCAAACGCGATGTTGCGGCATTCCCAAGCATTCCCAGTTTCGGCCAACATTCAATACTATCAAGTTGACATCGCAAAAACCATAACGAACCCCAACACAACCTTCTGAATCCTTTGCGACACAAAGAAGCCCCGCCCTATGCATGCAGAGAAAGGCCCGGACGCGCGTGGTGCGCACTTGCGCTTCATAATCGAAATCCTGGACGCAATTATGGCAAGCAGGAGCTCGTTAGACTCGAGCCCGGGCCATTTGCCAAGCAGTGTTGCCTTTTCCTTTTCATTCCTTGTAACTTGTTTCACTGAAACTGCCCGTCAAGTTGTGAGCTGTAACCCAAATCTCGTGGAGGTGAGTCTGACAGCTTGTGAAATGTTGGTCTAATTGTCTGAACTACATAAAGGGTCGGATCGAGGGAGAAAGGCCCGGAGGCGCCGGTGCGCGCCCGCATTTGATGAATTCGTCACATAGAAAATGTCAAGCAGGAAGCTCGTTCGACTCGAGCCCGGGCCATGCCTCGGTGATATCTGTGGTGCCTTTTCCAATTGCATCTGCACTCTGCATGGTCCGAACGCACCACCAAGGCCACATCCAGTGCAGTTGCACTGCAGCTCAGATCTCATGGAAGAAGTGAGTTCAATAACTCCCACGGAATATCGTCCTAATTGTTGGGACTACAGATAGGGTCGACTCAAGGAAGCAAAGGCTCGGAAGCGCTGGTGCGCACCTGCACATAATCTGAAAGATGGAAGCAGGATACGCAGGGAGCTCGTTCGATTCGGGCCCGGGCCATTTGGGGCCAAATAATAAAGTCTTTTTTCCCTTCAAGTTCTTCTTCCTGACGGCTTTCAACTCACGTCCAGCATCCACTGCACTCAGGGTTCGTTTTCGGGTGAGTGTCAGACCTCACCACCGTGACAACACTCTAATGCTCGCTTGGGATAGTTTCATTCACGCAAGGAAAGGCCCGGACGCGCATGGTACGCACCTGCACCCAATGGACGCGAACACCGGGAATAAATCAAGCAGGCAGCTCGTTCAACTCGAGCCCGGGCCATTGCACCATCTCATGGCCATCTTTTTCACGGACGAACCCTCTGCAATCTACATCGACCGAGACACTTCGCCAAGTCGACACCAACGGCAGCTCAGATTTTATGGGTGTGAGCTCGACTATATAACGGAATATTCCTCCGATTGTTTGAACCACAGACAGGTTATATTGTGGTTGAATAAGGCTCGGAAGCGATGTTGTGTACCCGCTTTGTATAGATCCCATTGCGCGTACATAGCGGGGCGCTCGTTCGATTCGACCCCGGGCCATACCCGCTGTGTCACTTCTTTTTTCCTTCGTCCTTGCTTCTTCCCGACGTTTTTCAATTCCATTCATCACGTCTACCATCCACTGCACTCGATGTTCGTGTTGAGATGACGTCATATACATGCGCGGTTCCAACCCCAACACGGCACTCCAATCCTCGGGAAGCTAGGAAGGCTCGGAGGCGCTGGTGCGCACCTGCATTCCATAAACCGATCATCGAGTGTTGAGCAGGGAGCTCGTTCGACTCGAGCCCGGGCCATTCAGTGGATAGTGTCGCCTTTTCTAAATCTTCCCTAGAGTTGAATTTCAGCTGAAAAAAGGCTCGGAAGCGCGTGCGGTGCAACTGCTCCCGATAAAACAAAACAGCCCGCATCAAGTCAAACAGGGAGCTTGTTCGACTCGAGCCCGGCCATTCAAGCGTAAGGACTTTTGTCGCCTTGGCTCCTGATATCCGGGCGTACGTGGATCTGCTTAGTTTCCGCACCGTGCGAAGTTTTAACGCAGCCGGGTTGAACTTCAGCTGGGAAAGGCCCGGATATGCGCTGGTGCGCAGCTGCACCTGATGTGGAGTGTGAGCCGATTATAAGCAGGAGGCCCGTTCGACTCGGGCCCGGGCCATTCAATGCTTGAATGGAGGATTTTTGTGCATTGGTCACAAAAAGCCGTCTGCGAGCCGAACCTCTTCCCCACTTGAGCAAGTGGACAGTCCAAACTGTCTAGGAGTGAGATCGATAATGCAGTGGAATATTAGCGCTGATCCTTTGAACAAGACAGGCTACATTCAAGGGACGAAAGGCTTGGAAGCGCTAGTGCGCGCCTGCATCCAATACAACTTTGGAAGGATGGTTATAAAATAAGTAGGGAACTCGTTCGACTCGAGCCCGGGCCATGTTTGCTTGGTCTTGAGAAACTTTTTTTTCCCGCCTCTGGACTCACCAACCCCAACAACAGTTAGATTCTCATGGAAAATTTGGCTCCAATTGTTTGCAGCAGGGACAGGCTATGCGCGAGGGAGGAAGGGCCGGTTTCGCACCTGCATCTCATATCATCCTCAGTGATACTTAACACCGGTACCATGACATGTTCAGCGGGGGGCGCGTTCGTCCTGAATCTTGAACCCTTTGCGCTCTTCATACGAAGTAGACAATGAGCCGGCAAGTCTTACACAGTCATGCATACCTACTCACTCTGGGTCTCTGACTGCCCGATTTTCGAACATGCGCAGATTATAATCAACGTAAGGGCTTAAATTCGAGGGCCGTAGAAGCGCGGGGTGCGCGTCTGCCAGGTGCCAGATAATGCCCGCAGGAGGCTTGCTCGACCCGAGATTCTCAGATGGTAGTCCTACCCCAAGGGGACCATTGGACGGGAGGTACTTATTATACACGCAACCAAAAATAACATGACCAAACATTGGTTGAATTTTGGTTGAAGTCCATGGTGAGCTCTTAGTTGCGTGCCTATGACAATTCTGGACCGTAGATTCGCTGGGTCAATCGCAGAAATGACTGAACTTTTGCCATTATGCGAGTCTTCCAGGGAATCAAGAGTTGGATGGAACACGCAGATTCGGAAAGCAGTTCGTGTGAGGAATATTGATGTAGACGAATCAGTTGAGACTCCTGCCTGCTTGGATATTGAAAATATGTATAAAAGGGGATACTAGTCGTGCATGCAAATTTACAGGAACGCTAATCGGAATATGGAACGTGGCCCCTTGTCAACGAAGCATCCTCATTGAACCTCACCCGCTGATGAGTCGGGCCTGTCGAGCGGCCGTTCCGTATAAAGCCTATTATGCCGAGCACGGCGACGACGAGTAGGATGGCAAGGATGGCGGCAAGAAGCCCAATCACGATGGGACCATACTTGGTGACGGTCGAGTCAGTGCTCGGGCTACCGGCGCTGTCGCCTGCGAGGTTCTCCGATACCTTTTCAGACACGGCGTCGGAGCTTGCTGCGACACTCGAAGAACCAGACGAGGAGCCATCAAAAAGGTTAATCATGTCTTGCGGGGCGAGCTCAGGAGGGGCGTTCTGTAGCAAATTTGCGCGCACAGTGGTGAAGTCGCTGGCGGCCTGGTCAGTCACGGTATCCGCCAGAAATTGAACATATGGAGGTGTCGTGTCGTTGCCAAACGAAAAACTGTGACAGCGATGAGTACCCAAAGGACCGCCAAGAAGCCAACCTACACAGAATACACATTGCGGAGGAAAGAGTCGCCATAGAGAGCATCCCAGCCTCCACCGACAATGCCTGCGCCGTTGGTGATGGAGCCGATGCAGACAGTGTAATTCTTCTTGTCCGGGCCAACTCTGAAGGCCATGTCGGTGATGTCCAGAGGGTGGATAGGGAACTCCTGGCCCCTGGTGAATCAATTAGTCCCCGAATCTGTACACAATCAAACCATGAAGGTAAAGAGCATAGCCTTACCCAAACTTTGTCGTCATGTTGACAGGTGTGTTGCAAGGAACGATCCACACGTCTTGGTCTCCACTCCACTGCGTACCGTCTGAGGCGTGATTAGCGGACTATTGACTTCACATTCACAGGGTGGAGACTCACGAATGGACGAATTTTTAGCCAGCACGGCGCCGGGAACAGCGGAATAGATGGCATCTCGAACCTGGTTATGAAGTTCCGACACCGTTAGATATCAGACGGCACAAGGATCGTTTTGGGCACGCACCTCGGCTGCAAAGAGGAAGTTGGTGGTGCCTGTGTCTAAGAGAACCGCGGTCTGGCCTTCCGGGTTACTCGTGTTGAAGGAAGTCCACGGGATAGCAGAGCCGCCGACAGAGAGTCCTTCAGTCACGATGGTCCACGCTCGGTTGTTGAAAGGGAACTGGGGTAGAATCGGTGCAGACTGAACCGCAGAGTAATTTTCGTCGTAACCGCTGATAACCAATGACGCATCCGCATTGTCAGCGGGGTCCAGCTGACGTGACAAGGACAGCGAGAAGAATCGGCTCTTGGTCGGGTTCTGGTCGAAAATGCTCGATAGAACCGGTTTACCGACAACTGCGCCATCCATCCCTGCATCCCCAAGCACAGAAGGGATGCGATCCGTCGGACCGTCGAAACCAAGCCCAACAAGGCCATGATTGTCGTCCTCTTTAGTACGCTAATGACAACGTGGATGGTTAACATCTAGAACACAGGATAATTATAAGGGGGTAAATTCCAACTCACATTTACATTGAGGAAGGCTACGAGAGAGTTTGATTAGTCAAGTATGAATAGAGGATGTAACCAACCTTGCTGAGGAATCGTAAACCCGGCAATTTCCAGCAGTCCAAGACCAATAGTGCCGTTCAAAATATTAGTTCCATCGCCGTAGGTTAGGTTTGTGATGACATTGGTATTGTTGATGGTGCCAGAGGGTACACCAGCGTTTGGTTGCACACTCGAATAGACTTAGTATTTGCAATACCGCGCAGGTTCCAGCTCGACGTACTACATGTCCGTGCTCCCGGTGTCAAGCAGCAACTTGACGGCTGAAACCACGACAAAATTGAGGCGACATCCGAGTGGTTGACCCAGACTTACGTGTTCCCGCAATCGTGGCATTGACAGTATACTGCTGAATGTCAGAGATGTAACTTGTCGCAGAACAGAACAGCCCAACTCACACGCCCGCCAATGTGTTGGATGTTGTTCACTGTACTGGAATCCACGGTGTATTTGACCAGAGCACTGGGCGTCGCAGAAACGGACCAGAGTTCCAAATGAATAAAAAAGAAAGAGAAAAGTGTAGGAGAGAAATGCAGCATGCCCGGCCGAGAAAGGACTGGATTTCTGCCGTTCGCTCTCTAGCTTATATATACCTCTGTGGAGCGCAGCCTGTGCCTGTCAGAGCAAAACGCCGCGAACGGAGTGATCGGCGACCTTTGAAGGAAGATTTCCTTCTCTCTTGTCAGGTTCAAGTTGCTGACGAAGAGCAAAAAGGATTCAAGAGTTTTGAGTTTTCTGAGATTGGGTTCAGACTGTGTATGATCGCAAAGTAGCGCAAAGACATATTAACGTTTTTGCCGCCCGCAAGACTGAGGCACAGTGTCCAAGTCCCCGTTGGCCTTTCGGCAGCCAGAAATAGACCCACAGGAATACGGCTAATCTCCGTTAATAGGCTATGCGCGACGATTCCGTTGTCTGCAGCAGACTTGCTCGTTACTGATCTGAAAGTTGAACATCCCAGCGGCTGCCACTAGAAATCAGCACTTTCTACCGGGCGTCCGTTCCAGGAAATTCCCTCCAAAGGCAATTCATGTCCGTTCAACCGAGCGTGCGTGAGTCCCCAGATTTAGAGTTACCGCCCTGCAAGATCAAAGACACAGCATCCAAGGCCCCCGTTGCTCGTTCGCCAGCCAGCTAGAACTAGACCCACAGGAATCCGGCTAACCTCCGTTGATAGGCTATGACACTGCGTGATCCGAATGCAACAAGTCCGTTGTGTCCACCGTTTCTTTTTCGTTACCGTTCGAAAGGATTGAACGCTCCAACGGGCTGCCACTGGAGATGAGCATGCGGCAGACCTTCGCAGATAAGCAGACGCGCAGACAAGCAGAGGAGACGCCGAGAGTTCACTGTTTCATTGTCGTCGTAGAGTGGACACTTCGTGTCGTTCAACCGACAAGTAATTTATTAGCTTTTCTTAAGTTCCAGGTGGTCGACACCGAAATTCGACTTAAGCTTTCCTATTAGCTTAAGTTCGTGCCCCCATGGCCCCGACCGCCCCAACCTCATACGGTCGAGGTATTGGAGGCATGTCACCCACGACTTAAGTTCGGCTAAACTTAAGATGTATTACACCTTAAGATTTACTTGACACAACTTGAGAATACAAAAAAATAAAATATTAACATCTGAACTGAAGTAGCGCAGCTTCAGTTTTCCGACTTGAGTTGGTAGATACTTAAGTTCCATACAACTTGAGCTCGTAGATACTTAAGCTCCGTCCGACTTGAGTTTACGTTGCATCTTAAGTGTCGCATCTTAAGTTTACCGTGTCAGTTTGTACATGAAATCAAATGAGCAAGATCACGTACACACCTCACTTCCTGGGACGCTTGCCGCGTCCACTCAACTCGTCCTCTGCCCCACGCTTCGCCGTACTTCTTGTTGATCGAGCAGGCGGGGCCGCTGCCGCCGCCGTCGCCCTTGTTGCACGGGCAACCACCGGCCCCGGGGCTGCAGTCTGTTTTGCAGCTTTTCGCTTCCCACGACGCGGAGGGGGACTGGGAGGCGCAGGCGAGGGACTGGGAGGCGGAGTGTGCGGGGGCGGAGTGTGTGGGGGCGGAGTGTGCGGAGGCGGTGTGTGCGGGGGCGGAGTGTGCGGGGGTGGAGTGTGCGGAGGCGGTGTGTGCGGGGGCGGAGTGTGCGGAGGCGGTGTGTGGTGGGGAGACGGAGTGCGCGGAGGCGGAGTACGAGCAGGCGGAGTACGAGCAGGCGGAGTACGAGCAGGTGGAGTATGGGGAGAAGGAGTGCGCGGAGGCGGAGTACGAGGAGGTGGCTTGCGGAACAAACCTCTCGTCCCAGGGCCGGCAGCCACTGCTAAAGCTCTCGCGAGGTAGTACCACTCATCCCGCGTCAGCTCGGTGAGCCCGGTCTCGGCGAACTTGGCCTCAAATCCCGCCGTGTCGTAGAAGTCGTCAGGTGCGGTCGCAATCGATCCCCACGGAATGTCTTGAGTTCCAAAGGCCGCGTCTACGATGCATGTCAATAAGACCCCCCCGCAGATAGCGTACAAAGAAACATACCGTACGATTGTACCAGATAATCAGACACCGTCTGTGCCAAAGTCTTGTGGAGCGTGTCGTCCAGTGCCGCCAAACTGAGGGGAAATACGGGTGGCGGAGCCTGTACTGATTTTTCACGGGTGGCAAGAAAATCTGCAAATCAACGTCAGCATAGCTCGAGCTGCAAGCCATGCGTCCTACCTTTCAATGGCCCTTCCGCCCAGATGTACATCTTGTTGATCATCTCGGCGGCTTGGTCGGGGAACTGCTCTTTGAACGGTTGCCCAACGACGATGCCGCCCGGGATAGCTTCAGCCCTGCTCCATGGTGAGTTGTGCGCAAAAATGGTCAAGAAAGACGATACTTACCATTCAAACTGCGCTTTGCCTTCAACGTCCAGCCAGCAGAAGGTCATCGTCGCCACGAAAGGGCGGAACTTGCCACTGGAATGGAGGGTGTCGACTAGGTGCTTGACGCCGCTGGCCACTAACTTTTGACGCCTGGAAAGTGTTAGTTCGTAAGACGTTAAGCGTTAAGCAATTGACTGATCAACTCACAACTCCCAATCGACGTCCTCTTCCACCATCGCCGCCGCGGCCCAGGCAGCTTGGTCCTCCTTCTCCCACAGCAACGCCTCGGCTTTCCGAAACTTGCCACCGGGGTTCATGTCGCCTGGCAAAGTCTTCGAATATTCGTGGATCTCGTCGTGGCGGTCGTCGCGGAATTTGTCGCGACCGCCGTATTGCATCATGCCCATGAGCTTCGCCACAGCGGAAGCGGGGGCCGGGGCGGGCGCGGCAGCAGTTGGCTGTGTCTTGGCATCCTTTGCGACTTTGTTTTTTTCAGCCGTACGCTTGTTGCTCAAAACTTTCTGAATCGCCTATGGGAGTCCCGCATAAGAGGACGAAAAAGGGTACGCAGCGAGAAGAGGCTCACAATTTTCCAACCGTTCAGCGTGTATCCGCGCAGGAGACCAGTCCGCCCCTCTTCGTCTTCCTCCGCGCCACCTGCATGACCAGCGGAGCCCGAAGCGTCCGCTTTCTTCCGTGCGAGTTTCCAAGCAGCGACGAGGCCGGGAAGCCGGCTCTCCTCCGCCTCGTCCCCGGGCTGGGGCGTGTGCTTGAATGGAGCTGCGTTGAAAGCGTCCCTTTTGATTGAATCGTAGAGGTCGGTGGCATCTTGCTTTGTGAGGTTGGCAAGGTCCGCGCCGCGGAGCGCGACGTCGTGGATCCAACTGCGTTGGAAGTCGTTGAGTTTAGGTACAGCGGTTTCGTCGTTTTTCGCAGTGACAACGTTCGCCAAGTCTGGGAAGGGCATGACGGCGGGGACCAAGTCAGCCTTGTACGGCTGGAACATTTGAATGGGGCCCTTTTCGCCTTTCGGTCGTGCCATCGCAATAGTCGGTGGAGAGGTGTCGGTGGAGAGGTGCAAGCTAGAGTTGGGTTGGTAAGACGGAAAGGACGAAGCAAGAAGGTGCCACTCACGAGACAACACCAAGCGTGGCCACCATTAAGCGTGGCCACCATTACTTGCTGAAAAAGGAAACTCCAGAACTCAAGCGCCCATTGCTTCCGTGAAATGAAAATCCCTCAGTCCTACAAACAAACTTGAGCTCGCGACAAGGGCCAGCCAATTAGAACTTACTCAAGCGCCCATTGTGGCAGGAAATGGGAAGTCACAATGGACTTGAGTTGTTGACCAATGATATTGCAAGATTCCTGGGGACTATATAAGCCCTGGCGCAACTCAAGCTGAACACATCTGAAGTTTGACTTTCCACATACCTTGTGCCACCATGACATCTCTCCAAGAGACCCGCCGTCTCCATGGCCCACGTTATCTACCTCACTATAAAACCAATCTCCGTCACCGTGCTCTCTTGCGCAAGACAATCGAAACCTTCGATTCCCGATATCTCCACGCCATATTCGGGTCGAATCCACAAGGCCTGCGCTCTGTGATGGGAAGAACGGACACCGCGAACCAGCTGGGTAAAGTTGTCAGTCACTATGTGCGTATCACAAAGACTTCGTACCAGCCGCGGACTAACACACCACCAGAAGGAAGGCGATCGTTTCATCACCCTCGAGACCGACGCTCCGACTCCCGAGTGGCAGCAGAAGCTGCGTGCGTATCTCGCCGCGTACGATGCCTACTTCATGAAGCAAGGCACAGATTACGTCGTTCGCAATCCCCATGCCAAAGCTGCCCTCCAAGCGGCTGAGCAGGCTTGGCACGACTCCATTCCAGGCCCTCGTCCGCAATGGGCATTGGAGCCACTCCCGGGATTGCAACGGGTCCATGTCGCACCCGCACTGCGAGGCGGCAACCCTGTTGCAGCACAAGTCGTTACCAACTTCCCCATCCCCCGCGCGCCTCGCCCCGCCGCCCCCGCATTGGCTGCTCTTCCTCCGCCTCCTGCGCGCGGTCATGCCAATCCCGCCGCGGCACCACGAGGCGGCAACCCGGTCGCAGCACAAGTCGTTACGAACTTCCCCATCCCCCGCGCACCTCGCACGCGCGCGTTCCCCACCCTCCCCTCACCACCGCCCGCTACTCCCGTGCGCGCTTATGCCAATCGCGCGGCGTCTCTGGGCGATTCTCCGCTCCGTCCCATCCACATCCTTGACGAAGATCAGCCTCAGCTCGTTAGCACCCCGCGCAAGAGGAAGTTCCTCGGCGTTGTCGATATCTCGGACGACGAGGACGAGGACGCGCGCCCTCGCAAGAAGCCCAAATTTCTGGGGGTCGTGGACGTGACGGATTGATCGAAGAAGGCGCAAGAAGCGCGAAACAAAGAGGCTGCAGATAGTTAGCTACCTGAAGTACATAGAAACTGAATTCATTCACCTTAAGCTCCATCTACTCCTCGTGCCCTTCAACGCCAATAACAACGCTATCCCGCTCCAGGCCGACATGAAAGTCAGGCCTCAAAATGGCACACCGACATGAGAGTCAAGCGCACCAACACGAGCGGGGCTGTAGCGCCACACCGACCATGCCTAGGGAGATAGACATATAATAGTTAGCTATGAATTACACAGAAACTGAATTTACTCACCTTGAGCTCCATCTACTCCGTATGCACTGGAAGACCAACCCCCGCGCCGCAGAACCCACGCTCCAGGAGCCGCAGGCAGTGGGACTCGGCCGTCGAGCCCTCGCCCGGCAGAACACGCCGACCGCGCCCTCCACCGTTGAGCCAAAACCGCCAAAACCCACGCTCAAGGAGCCGCAGGCAATGGTCGAGCCCTTGCCCTGCAGAACGCGCAGATGTGCCGATTTAGGATATTTGCCGTGTCTACCAATGACGGGTGAGCAATTTTTTTTTGAGATAATTCGAAACGAGGGAATACTGACCTGGATCGGATTCGTATTCATTCCGGGCCACCGGATTCACAGACGAGCCGCGGAGACGGGCAGCTCCCGGCGGGGCGGCGCACAGAGGGCCACACGACCTGCGTCGTAGAGCGGGTGGAATTCCAGTTCACCAAGTATATAATATGTATTATAGCCACGGCTTTTCGCGACGGGGAAGTACAATGTAACATAAAAAATACATGGTACGTAGATGGTATGTAGGGAGTCCGAAGAAGACCGTAGAGACAGAAAGAAGCACAGAGGGGGCCGACATGTAAGTCTGGCGAGGCCGACATGAAAGTCAAGCCTCAAAAAGGGCGCACGCCGACATGAAAGTCAAGCGCGCAGCAGTCGCGAGAGGAAGGGGCTGGTCGGTGACGACGAGCCACCAGTGGGGCGTCCTGGTACACCAGCTGGATGAGGCCGGCGAAAGATGTGGGCCAGAGGCGCGAGTCGCGCGAGTCGGTATCGAAGTAGATCCATCGTTGGCGTCTTGCTTGAGGGCGGGGTCCAGAGGCGTGGCCCAGAGGCGCCAGCCGCGCGAGTGGGGTATCCAAGTAGTTGGTGTCTTGCTTGAGGCCGTGGGCCAGAGGCGGAGTGAGATGGCAGAAGGAAAAAAGAGTGTTTGCTTTTGTTGTTTTCAGTCGACTTTGGCATCCGAAGCACTCAGAATGGATTTTTTTTTTGGATTCGTTTCGCAAAATATACATACAGCAAGTACATGTGCGACGAGGCGCGTATTCGACGTGACTTATGTATCTACAACATCTTTCTTCTGAAGATCATGGTCCAAACGCAGAGGGACAACGGCGGCACGCCCGAAATATTCCCAGAACGCCTGCGTGTAATATCGACATACGGCTGTCTGCAATTCCTCCATGGCGGCCGCAGACCAACTGAAATGTTCGGCGACGCGGCGGATGATGTGGGGCCGAGTGCACTGGGTCGTCCAATCGAGCATGAGATTGGCCGCCCGCATCGCATAACGGTGGCGTTCCTCGATCGACGTTGCTGCCCACCCGCGCTGGCCCATCTCCACCGGAACCCCCAAGAGCATATGTCCCGCAAAGCAAGCGCGGACGTCGCCAAATCGATCTTTCCCCGACGCCCGTCGGTCCAGCGCTGCAAATTCCAGGCGAAAACTGACCTCGGCAACCTGCCAGATAATCTCGCAACTCTGCTCGCGGGTGAAGTCCAGTATGGAATCCGAGGGAACAGGGAAGCCCTCGAGCGAGGAAACGCCTGAGGCCTCCAACGCTGGGCGCATGCGCTCCTGGAAACTCATGCTTCTTTTATACGCTCTGGATCTCGGGTCTCCGCGTTGGGTCACCCTCCCCTCCAAGACGTCGCGCCATTCCTGTCCACTGAAAAGAGGATCATGACCCTGGCTTATCACGTAGATGATTCCGTCGACCAGCAAATTCCAATGGTGCAGGAACTTGCGGCGGCGCTCAGGAATGGTGTTGACAAACAACGCGGGCTCCGGCAGCACGTAGCGGCGATCGACCGTACTCGCTGGTGGTACGGATCGATCCACCTGCGCTAATGCCTCGGCCCACGACGGTATCGGTGGTGGCATTCCGTCGGCTGCTAGGTAGGTGAATTTGTCCCGCTCAGTTTTTGTAACTTGTTTTGAGCGGTCTTGCGCGGGCATTGATTTCGCCGGCTTCGAACCGTTTGAAGCATCTGCGGGCAGATCGATGTGAGTGCTCTGTCCTTCAACTATTTGATTCAGCTAACTTACAAGGAGTAAACCGTCTTTGCGAGTTGGAGCCGCTCGCGCTGGTACGGGAACCAGTCGCAACCTCGTGGGAGCTGCCTGCGACGGCACGGGGAGATTTTGCGGTAGCATGGGAGGCGGGTTGAGCGGCGGGGAGGGCAGCAGGTGCGTCGTGGTGCTCGAACGGATCACGATACCATGGAGTGTGAAGTGCCGCCTTATGAATAGCATAGATTTTGTCCACTGTGCTGTTTCCGCTATACACAATCCCCGGGTGTCCATCAAGCGCATCGGAAGGGATGAAGCAGGGCTCCGTCAGGGGCACGACCTTGAGAATATTTACATCGTCGTCGAAGACATATGTTGGCCGTAGAAACCAGAATGGCAGACGAGCGGCCCAGAGCTGCTGCGCAACTGCTGGCACCACCGTGAAGGCGCCCACACATTCGGCGACAGGGATGGTGGCGGGAGCAGCAGTCATGAAGTTGTCGATCCGTGGTTTGAAGACCGTGATGTAACGATACAGGGCGTCGAGTTCTAGGAACGCGGATTGCACCGAGGCAATGGCAAACAACATCTTGTTGTACGTGGTGGGGAGGCTTTGGAGCTGCTCGATCCACGATAGGATGTTGTTGATCAGCTCGCCGAACAGCGGAGATACGCGAGCGTTACGAGCGTGCTCCCGATCCCGAAGCTCCTTGCACAAGTTCACGAGAGGGTTGATAGGTTTGAGCAATTTGGCCATGCACCTGTAATGCAGCTTCCCTAACCCCCGCATTACAGAGCTGCCGACGACAAAATCGGAGCGGGTCGGATTCCACCACATCACCTCGATGTCGCTGCGCGTCCCCGGTTTGGCAATGGCGGGAAGATGGCAGTAATGGGCCGTCCACTGCTGTGGCCAGCGGGTGGGATCGTCGGTCCCCCACCGCAGATCTGAGCGCAGGAAGAGCGCGTGGGGAAGTTGGAGCGACGGGATGGCGGGTACATAGTCGGTGTTCGTGGTGACAAAATAATGCTCAGCACCGAGCTGAGCGAAGGCCGCGACCTGACCATCGAACGGCCCCGGCGGGCTGGTGACATCTCGGTTACGCAGCAATTGAGCGTCGGTAGTGGGGATGCTGCGATCACCGTCTGCACCCGCCAGACGCGCAAAATTTGGCATGGGAGCAAAAATGCAGGCCCAGCGAGGTGCGCCGCAAGAGATCCGACCTGAAAGTCAAGATCTAGATCCGACCTGAAAGTCAAGATCGTGGTCCAAGTGCGGGATGCGTGCGGGGGCGACGTGCGCGGAGGAGTCTGAGATTCTTTTGTAAGGAAAAGAAAATTAAAATCAAAATCAAAATCCCTCACCTGATAGGTCGTGGTCAGTGAAGATCGTGGTCGAAGTGAAAGTCGTAGTCGAGGGGGCGACGTGCGCGGAGGCGGCTGGTTCTTTTTTCGTAAGAATAAAACTCAACAGTAGCGAAGAGGAAGAGCACTTACTCCCAGTAATCCTGCAGAAAGGCTGAACCCGGGCGGGTAACGGGAGGTGGGCAAGGCAGGACAGCAGAAGCGAGGCAGAACGGGAGAAGCGAGCGAGAAGCAGACAGAACAAGCGTGAAAGTCGAAGGAATGTGGATGGGCGGATATCGGGCGAGGCGGAGGGAGGAGGCGGGATGTGGCTGCGGTGCTGTTTGGTCGTGCTAGCGTCACAAGCCGACGGTCCCATCAGCACAGCCTCCCACCGCTTTTTTTCCTCTAAGTCCACCTCACCGTCTGCCGCACCGTCCACCCCCGCGCCCTTCAACGCGCCGCGCCACACCAACGTGTGTACAACATCATGGAACTCCCAGCACTGCAACCGAGCGCCCCCCGGTCAATTCACGGGCAATGGCATTCGACCGCCACGCTACCACCAGTAACGCCGAAGATGGCTCGACATTGCAAGGCATTCCTCGACGGTCTATCGGACGATGCCTGGGTGAGTACAACAGCTTTATATCCACTTTTATTCTGGCTTTCCTCTGACACAAGCCTTTCAGAAATATTCGACAAGTACTCTTCGATCGCGCGGTCTTCGGCTCTTCCACCTCTCGCTCACAACATCCCGCTCAAGATCATCGCGTTGCAGGTCGGTTCCTGCTTTTCTCTTTCGTTGTGTGCGCGCTAACCTCAACCTTCAGTTAACTCCTCAACTTGGGCTTGTGCCCGACTCCCCACGCTTGACTTTCATGTCGGCGTGCACCACTCGGGGCTTGACTTTCATGTCGGCCTCGCCAGACTTACATGTCGGCCCCCTCTGTGTGTCTTTCTGCGCCTCGTTGTTTCGGACTGCCCTACGTATTATCTCTACGTATCATGTATTTTGTACTGTCTCGGATTTCATGTAGCAACAATAATACATATCCCTGTGTGAACTTCCCTGTAGACCAAGCGCCTCGGATCCGACCATGACGCGTGCCCGACGCGTCGGCGCGTTGCTGTGTGCGAGATATCTGCGAGATATCTAACGAGTGAGTATTCCACGCTAATATCCGCGTGAAATAAGTGGTTAATTCAGGATACAGATAAAGATCGAGCCTGCACCTCCCAATCTCAGCGCTCTTTGTTTTGGCACGCCACCGTCTTTTGTTCACCACTTTGGGTTATTGTCTCCCCCATCAGTGAAGGTACGTCTGGTCCCAAGTCCGTGCCAGGTCAGCCTTGTTGATCTGCCACTTGCCAGCTTTTTCACGCTCCTCCCATCCATGAAACGAGTCGGCAAGCTTCGCAACACAGATGTCCGCCAAGCGAGCACGTCTATGCTTCCCACCAACGTACCGACCGCCAAAGTAACCTATCATATAGGTGAGAATGAGCCGAGCATCCAAAAACAAAGAGTACTAACGCGTTCCGTAGATGCCACCCCGCCCAAAACTGTGCGGCGCTACGTTGGAACTGTGGAGCGGGACACTCTCCCCGCGCTTAGTTTTGACGGGCCGCCAGACTCCACTCCGGACAATCCAGACGAGTCGCCAATGCACATTTTCGGCAGTGTCTCGGACGCCACTGGAGGCTCGGTTCCCGCATACGAAACCACGTCGCCCTCCTGCCCCGAAGAGAAGAAGAAAACACAGGTACGTCTACGTTTTTACCATTGCCGTTCAAAATCTTATCATCGACGAAGAATGACATGGGCGAATTCGCGGCCAAGACGGACATTTTCCTCGATTGCTTACTATCGAGATATCACTCCCTCCTCCTCCACACCCCCTGCGCATGTGGCGTGAAAGACCGTCTGCGGACGGTGGCATGTGGCGACTGCCTGCAGGCCGAGCTGTTGTGCCCGCAATGCTGGCTCAACAGGCACAGAAATATGCCGACTCACTGGGGCTTCGTTTGGAATGAGAAGGACCGGTTCTTCGAGAAAACAGACTTCAGTCGGGTGATGAAAAATGCCGTTATTCGAATAGGTCACCACGGTCGGCGTTGTACCAAGGCGGGACTCGGGCGTTCCTTCACGTTGGTGGACTCCAACGGCATTCATGCAACAACGCTTTCCTTCTGCCAATGCGAGGACGCGGATGCGAAGTGCGAAGACGAATACCAGCAGCTGCTGCGGGCGGGAATTTTTCCTGGGAGCGTGAAAGAACCGAAGACGGGGTACACGGTCAGCCTGCTCGAGCAGTTCCGCCAGGACCGCAATCAGGGAAAAAGCTCCGCGTACAATTTTGTGCTAGTCCTTCAGCGGCTGGCAGATCCTCACTTTGAAGATTCAGTTCCGGTATGTGAGGCCTTACTTGGCGAGGGGATGGGATGCTCATGCGTTGACAGGACATATACGCAAATTTCCTCATCGTCACCCGGTTCCATCAAGACCTCGACATCTTGATGCGACACGGGTATGCGCATGGTGTCGATGAACCGCTCCCCGGGGAATCCGACCGCCCATACCCCCATCGTCCTGTCGGGTATATGGGGCTTCAATGTGCGGCTTGTCCGGAAAGAGGGGTAAACATGCCTTTCGAGGTCCATGTCAAAACATACCTTCGGTGAGTCAGATCCTTCCACTTCAGCTTGTGCGACGAGTCTCAGACAAATATCAGGCACAACATCGTAATGAGAATAACGGAAGATGGAAATTTCAAAATGAATTTATTCTTCAAGCGGGACGATGGGACCGAGGTCTGCCTGACCGATGGCAGGATGTATTTTCCCAAGCAAGCGGAGTTCGTTGAGCTGGCGAAGAAGATCGTCGTCACCGACGCGGACAAGGTCAGGAGCCCCATTCGTCAGAGTAACTCAAAGCTGAAGGTATATCGCAGGAAGTACCGTGCAACGCGCACATAGGGTCCATCCGCCACCAAGGGCAAACCAAGTACGGCAACACGGCGGTCAGCGGGGTCATTGGGTCCGCATGCGACCATGCTGTCGTGGGGGCGTTCGTGGACATGCTGAAGGGCGAAGCGTAAGTTTTTCACTCGGGCGATCAACGGAGAGCGGCGCTGACTATCTAAGCAGATTTGGACTAGTCTCGTATGCTCTATACGAACACCTGAGGCGTACCAACTCCCCGGCCCACGCGCCTGAGAGTGTGACACCCCTGGTGCTCAGCTACGACAGCTTTTGCTCCTTTGTGGTGCGAATGGTCGATCGGGCTGAGCAGTTCTTCCCGACTGAGACCTGGCTCCACGACCTGCTCCGGGACGCTGAAGGCCAGATTCCGGCCGCCCATATTCCCGGGCATGGGCCGCGGTGCCAGGCAATCTGGCAGTCTGTCTATTTCGCGTGCAGAGCACATTTCCACGGGGAGTCGGCCGAAGCAATCTGGGCCTTCCTCAATGGCCTTGGATCGTCCACCCGTCAAATGACTGGACCCGCGCGGCACGACACAATGAATTTTGTGATAGATGCGTGGAATACGTCGAAGAACCTTCGTCAAGGTAGGCCCTCTCCCATTTTTGTCGCCAGTGAGAATGACTGACTGGATATCTTCACAGCTAAACTTCTCGCTGACGAGCGGCTTGATGCTCTGCGACTGTTTGAGCTTCACATGGCCATCATGGAAGATCTCAGCCGACAACACGCGACCAAGGTCGCTGCATGGTCGCGTAAATCGCGGCTGGCGAAGATAGCGAAGGACGGCACACCAGAAAGTGTCTATCAGCACAAAACAACGACAGGTAAAATTGCCGTCATCTCGGGGGAAGCTCAAGCTTACATCGTGTAGTGCTCACCATCGAAAACGCATTGGGATCCTTGATCAGTGAAGAGCGAAACCGGCTGGCTTCCAACGCTGAGGAGCAGCCGAAATCGCCGGTGGCACAGTGGATCAAAGATGGAATAGACATTGAGCGCGAGGAGTAAGTGCCACCCAATCTGAAAATGGAGGTCCTGTTCTGATAACAGTTGCAGAGCCCTGATCATCGCTCTTCTGAAATTTTATCGCGAGCATCCGCTGGCAGACACCTGGGACACCATCACCAAGCTTCGAGACGGGCTCAATGCCACGCTGAAGACATTCCGAGAACGGCAGTCGACGATATATCCCCGGCTCAGGCTCAGCGCCCTGGACGTGGACGAGCCCGAACTCACAGCGGTGCAGCTCCCTTCGTACCGCATAAAGCATGGACAGCGGGTGGCAACGGATGCTGAAGACTCTAGGCTCCGGAAGGCGGAGATCACGCTGCGGTGCGGCCAGGCAAACAGCGGGATTCTCGCGGTGCGTGATGCGTCCTTGGCGCTGTCCGCGGTCAAGAAGGCCAGAGACGATGATTACCGGGGTCAGGCGGGCGTTACGCGCACGAAGCGGAGCAAACAGAAGGCGGAGCTGATGAAGGCGCACGAGATCGATATGTACAATCGTGCGCGCACCGCCCTTATACAGCTGGGGCACATGGAGAAGGACGCGGTCGAGCCCTTTCCCCCGATGACCGACAAGGACACCTGGAGAAAGGATACCCACCTGCAGCGCGCGCGGGGGGACTCAAGACTGTTTGATGGAATGGCGTGGTATCTGCAGAGTGGGGTGAAGTTGTCATCGACGGTGCCCGCGGTCAGAAGGTCCATCGACACCGACGACGACGCAGATGATGGTGGATCGCATGAGCCGCAGCTGTTGGCGGGGACGCAGACTCTAAAACGTGCAGGTATGTGGTTCTGTTCTCTCGTGTATTAATGTGGAACTGATACGATTATGCGCAGGTTTCACGAAGGAGAAGCGTGCGGCAAAACGGCTGAAGGACATCGTCCCGGACGATGTGGTCGTGCAGTCGGAGGCCGAAGACAGCGACCCGGAGATGGATTCGCAGCAGGGGAAGAAGAAGAAGGGCAAGAAGAAGGGGAAGGAAAAGGAAAAGGAAAAGGAAAACAAGGGCAGCAAGCGGGACGGGTGGATCTGGCTTGAGAGTATCGCAAGGGGGCTGAAAGCCGACGACGCCAAGTTGGTCGCATACAGGGAGGAAAGTGAGTACCCGACTATAAATCCCATTTGATGCTCGCACTGACACGATGCCAGGCGATGAAGTCCAGTGGTTCCGCGCCGAAGCCGAGATGTACCGCCGGCTGGAGGAGTACGAGTCGACGCACTCTGAGATGTGGCGGGTCATCCAGAGATTCCGGTATGATCGCGCGGTATGGAATGCATGGGCGGATCGAGAGGAGGAGCGAAATGGGAGCTGCAATGGGAAGGCCACGTTCGGCCGCATGCAGGCTGCCATGTACAAGCGGCTGCAGCACAATGCCACCGTCATGTTTCGAAGCGCCGACTCGGGCGCGCATCAGGATTGGGTCGCAGTGGAGACGTACGACAAGGACCTTCAGGATTGGGTGGCAACCGGGACGTTCGACGAGATGATAACGAAAATGGACCATTGGCGCGACGTAGTCTTTACATGGATGGACGACATGGTGAGTACTAGTCCGAGCTTTTCTACTTGAGTATGTGGCTGACTCTAGTCTACGCAGGATATATACAGGGCGTACAAAGACTTTTAGATTAATAGGCACTTGACCTGGGCGTCTCAGTAATTACCACATACTTCGCTACCTACGATATCTCGTCCCCCGAAACTTTCTGTAAACCTAAATATTGCTCGCTCATAATTATAGTTATTGGACTTTTTGCACCGTCTTCGTATTGATTCCTGTTAATTTGTGGTGTTTGCTACTACGGCTTAGCGTTGTTACTCACATTTGATAGATGCTGTTCTGGAGCGATGGCCAAGGTGCGTCTCAATTTACCTAGTAGTTCGTCGCTGACCCTTGGACTCATAGATCGACGTCAACGCATCAATGAATTGACGCAAAGTCATGCCAGCAAGTGCATCAATATTTCTGACTTTACTTCACGATTACTGACTACGATTTATACAGCTGCCTCACATTGATTCTATTGTTAATAAATCTCAGCGGGCGGGATTACAGCAACTCCATACGGTACCCACCCGAACCCTCCACAGCCGACACTCTTCCCAGCAAGCTCAACTCGATCTCAAGATCAGATTGGCGAAGTCGCGCAAGAAGCAGAAGAATCCGATACAAGCCTTCTCTCAAAACCCGAGGGTTCAGCACCTTCGATATTGATTTCGGTTAGTCGTTAATCTTTCTATCCGGTTCTCCGCTAATTGTTCTTAGACGACGATTCCACGATTTCAAGGCTTTCGTTAATATCTTGAACGTCTACAAGCATTCCCCAAAGCACGTCGATCTCCCGAGCGCTTTGACCAACTCCATTCTTGGCTTGATCGCGGAGAAATGCTGGGGCACCGCCCGCTCCTTCAACGCATTCCAGCGTTACCGCAAGCGGCTCCCCCTCCTTTCATATCTCTCGCCGCGCACGCCCTTGTCCCCAGTTTTCTGAAAAGGACAAGACAAGATCGAGATAAGATAGCGGTCGAGATAAGATAGCGGTCAGGCGGGCCGGTCTCCGGATTTCTTTCCTTGTCGCTCGCTGCGGGGTTTTCAGGGCCGGCGCGCGGTGGAAGCGCTTTCCAACGGCTCCAGACAAGTCTCCCGCACCCTCCGCCGCGCTGCCGCCCAACTCGGCAGCCATCGTGCGTTCGGGAAACGCGGGGGTATCGGTTCTCGATACCCCCCGCATTTTGGGGCCGGACTCATCAGCTGCGATGGCCTGGCGGCGCCGGACATGTGCTCTGCACTTGTGGAGACATGATTTGACTCCCTCCATCCTCAATTCCTTCCCAAATGTCCTCAATCAGCATTATCTTTCAGATTTTCTCGCACCTTGTCAAGCTGGCTTTTGCTGCTGTGCTGTCACCTTCACCTCCTCCACTTCAGCTCTGTGGCTTCCCTCTCCACCCCAGGGCCCTTCCACATCCTCTGGCACCCACACCCCCACTCCATACCCCTTCTGGCACCCACACCCCCACTCCATACCCCTCCTGGGTCACGCTAGGCGCCGATTCCACCGGTTCCACGGCGCTCTCAGACGGGGACAAGTCCCGCTGCAGTACCGCCGCGTTTTCGCCGCTAGGGCTCGTTTTTGACCGGTTTCGCGCACGATGAACGCGCACCCGACCCCGGCCGCGTACGCTCCGCCTCCCAACTCCCTAACGGCGCCTGATTCGCGCTCTTTTGTTGCAGGACGCACGCCCACTTCGCCGTCCTCATCCTCCGCTATATCGCCGCCCAGCTCGTGCACCCAAATCTGCGGGAAGGGGCCGGCGATGTCTACCTCCACGCAAACGTTAGGAAGGTGGATGTGTTTCTCTGGCGCACGCTGCGCATCACCGACACGGAATTCGCGCGGAGGATCGGGTTGAAGGCGGGGCACACCAATTGCATGCCCCGCCGCCAGCGGCAGTACGGCAAATGCGCGGGGGGTGGGCGGATCATCATTTGGCTGGGGCGATACCGCGTCCGGCGTCGCTGCTTCGTCGGTGCTTTTGTTTTATACTTGCACCGATATTTTCACTGACTTTTTTTGACATCGCAGAACGCTTGCTGCACCTCCGCGTCTTCCAGAGCGGGGGGCGCAGGTTCCGCTTCCCCTGTGCGTGCCGCGTCCGCCACCGCGAGTACGTTAGCCTCAGCTCGGCGGGGGGGCTCGCCGCTTTCCGCGCGCGCGCCGCTGGCACTCTGGCGATCGCTGGGGAGGGCGTCGACTACCACCATTTCCGCCGCCCGGCGCTCAACTCGGACGTCCATGACTTCTTGGTATCCTCTTAATGTATTAATTCACACTATTCATTCACACTACATATATACATACTACTACCTACGTTGTAGCACCACTTGGGGCGTTCTAGATATATCCTATACATACTACTACCTACTTTGTAGCGCCACTTGGGACGTTCTAGATATATCCTACACATACTACTACCTACTTTGTAGCGCCAGTTGGCGCTTTCCCGGATATATCGTGTATTCTGACTTAAAATGTAGGCCGGCCCAAGTTGCTGCTAACACGACACACCACACAACGCTAAAATCATGACGGAGGTAAGTTCCTGTCAATTTTATGTTACTTTTCTTTCACTTGACTGATTGATTCAAGGTCTACATTGGCTGGTGCACCATATTTTCGTGTTTCTTCTCACCATGACAGCTATGTCTACAAATCCACCATACAAAAACTTTCACTTGCGTTCCTTTGGATGAACGCAATTTTGACTTCAAGTCTCGAGAATCGCGTAGGTCCTTACCTTTCCTGCTCAAACCCATTACTGACCATTGGTTGACGCGTTCTAGCCTTGGATCTCTTCTGACTTGGCTTGACTTTGCGCTCAACCGCGCCGATGCACGACTGCCGTTTTAAAGGTAAGTCTTATTTTGTTCACCTTAATCCTTGACTGACCTTCATTTGACTGGTTGTAGGGGTGTTCACCCAAGTCTAACGCTCACCTGCGAGGCATTGCCTTAGTTTCAACTCAATGTAAGTCACTATCTTCAGTACTGACTCGGATTGACCGTCGAATAGGCTTGGACTCGATACCTTAAATCTGCTCGGCCAATTTCGTCGCAAAGGTATGCCCTTGATTTTGTTCTTCAGTTCGTTACTTACTCTTGTTTGACTCGTTGCAGGGCTTGCGTCTCAATTGACTTGACTCGCAGCGGCGATTCGCAAACTCAGAATGTCTTCAATGGTAAGTCTGTCTTCGACTTGATTGATTACTTACTGACCTTCGGTTTGTTCACTGTAGTACCGCCTCAAGTTCATCGAATTGACTTCGTGTAGCGGGTAATCTAGGTCTCAAGGACTGGTCTGACGAGCAGAGGTATGTATTTGACTCTGACCCTTTGATTTTTCTGACTCCGCCTCGAATTTCTGTTAGATTTCAAGCTTCGAGTCACCTTGGAGTCTTGTTGGTCTTCGTCCACTGCGCATCCCGGTCCACCGCGCACCCCGCGCTCCCTCGCCGCGCCGTATCGCGCTGTCTGCCGCACGTTGCTTCGCCCTCCCGTCATTCACGCGTCGCCCTGGCCCGGCCCTGCCCGTCGCACTCAGTCCTCGATCGCGCAGGTTCGGCGGCGAGCTCCATCTGTTGCGGCTTGCGGCTTGTGGCCTGCGGCGGCGCGGCGGTGCGATATGATTCCGCGGAACGTAGAGGGAAAAGGCGGCAACACACATCTGAAAATGTCCGTGAGTATGGCGGAGAAAAACGTATACATCAACGCACTCAACAGATCGGGAATATGCGGCACGCTGTTACGAATGTCAGTATAGACTCCCATGCGTTGCACAACTCACTGACCACTGGTTATGGCAGAGAACTTGGCCTCGGGGTAGGACGCCGGGAGCTGGAATGAACTACCTTGGGATGAATTCTTGGACAATACATTACGCGCCGACGTACCATGACTGGAAGAGGATATACAGGGCGCGTCAGCCATCCTGTCGCTAACCGAGATACGACGTACATGGTCCGCAAGCACGACACATGAACGAAGAGCAAGGCACTGGGGTAGACAGAAGGGTGAGATTACGGTCAGAGTAAGGCAACGGCCCCATACCTGTTCTCCATCCGGGTAAGCACGAGTTAATGACACTTATCCATCGCCGCGCGCCGCGTAGACGATCTTCTAAATGGCCAGTGAGGAAACTCGAAAAGAATTCGCGCTACAGCGCTTTCCACCTGTTACGAACCTTGCCGCGCATGCGGGTCCATTCTGCTGCAAAGCCAAGGTCAGATTGGATTCAAAAACATGGCCCGACGTACCGAGTTGAGGAGAGCACCACAGACGCAAGAAATCATTTGAAGAACAGGAGCAATCAATGGCAAGGAATGGACACAGGCCCAACGAGGACGCACGAGCTGTAACATCAGCAAATTGACATTTTGATTGTGGTATTGCACGTGTTTTTTGGTGTTTCGGCGTTGTTCACCCAAATTTCTGGTGCTCCCAGCGGCGACAAACACACCAGATGTGGCTTACGTCGAGCACAGAGCTCGGGATGGTCATGGATGTTCCTGTGGAAGTCCAAAGCCGCGGCGATTTTCTTCCACTTTGATGGTATCCGCAGATCATTGTTCGGTGTTGTCAAAAATTAGGCAAAAATTGTCGGCATTGTGCATTGTGGTGTTTTTTGGTGTTTTCACGCGTTTTTTGGCGTTGTTTGGTGTTGTACAACACCACAATCAATCTGTCAAAAGTCTGATGAAGTAGAATGTCCCGTAGTGGTCGCCAACTTCGAGCTTTCGTTCTCGGGTGTTTAAGCGTCTTCTGGCGCAGTCAGGGAGGAGAGACGAGGACTTGAGAGGAAGAGAAGGTGGTGGTAAAAGACAAGAAATGCGCGTTGGCAGTGTTAGGCGCCGTATACGTCATATCCGGCACACGCGGAGGAATTTTGACTTGAAGAAATTCAAGACGCAGGATCGGCGCGATATCCGAGGTCCGTTCACTTCCACGGACATTTTTTGAAGGCGCCGTGATACCTGGCGATACACCGGAGGCCACCCGATACCTGGCTTTACCCGGCGATACCTGCCGGGACCTTGTTTTCACTGGGAATATTCAAGCTCTATACCTAGTTTATTGTCCCATACACTTATGCATACACGAACGAGGTACGTTAGTCTCGTTCTAGTTTGACCTTATCTCAACTGACCTTTCTATTCTCCTTCAAGTCCAACCAAGGCGACGTCGACTTGTGTCACATTCAGGTTGAGATTAGGATGATCGGGGTCTCACGGGTGCGTTGAATTTACCTTTGACTTCCTTTCCTCTTTGCTGACTTATTTCAGACGAGTTCAATTTGGTTCATCCTGGCTTGGAACGCCGAGGTTATCTTCATATTGGCAGGTACGTCGCGTTCAATTTTCTATAGAACCTTCTGTGTTAACTCAACGATTAGAAGTATGCTCCATAAGACTTTGGTCTTGTTCCAAGCGCTTCGTGTCCACGGTACGTGACGTTCAATTCCTGTCTGGCCTTCGTTCATTTGACTTACGTCGTTTTGTAGTTATACCTGTAGTTGAGATTGTCTAGGTAAACCTCGACTTCGCACTTTGCGTGTGCTCGTTCGAGCATTAGTATCTTTGCAGCGCGTTTGTTCATTGTATGTGGGGTTAGGATGAGTCGGATTTACATATAGAAATATTGTCTTGAGGCTGAAGGTGTGTGTTGACTTACCTCGGGCGTTGGAATTTGTAGCTAATCTGTGGTTGGATTTAGATCCAACGCGTCTCAGTCAAGTTCAACCACAAGTTCGACTTGAGTAATGTATTCCTCGCAGCGCAAGCATTGACCAAGTCGCTCTTGCTGGTTTGAACTGACTTTCAACTAGTTATATCTTCGTTACAACTTGTCTAGTCTATTCTAGTCTATTTTTTGTGTAGAAACGCGTTCATTCAATGGTAAGCCTTACAATATCATCCTTCCGTTCAGACGATTCACTTACCTTACTTAGTGCTCTCAATTTAGTTCTCGTACTTGAGCTTACCTCCAAAGCCAATCAACGCGGCCAATGCAATGCCAACTCAACCTCGACGCCAACTCAACCTCAACATCGACCCAACTTCAAGTCGAGTAGACTTATTCGTGAGTAGGCCAAACGTGTGTCTAATAGTTCCATCTTACTGATCTCTTCCAGGTTGTCCCGAACTTCAAAGCCGCCCTTGTATTCATCCGAGCTTCGCGTTCAAGTCTTGACAAGTTCGATTGAACTCGGCCTCGGATTCCAAGGTCAGTGAATGTTAATGCCGGCTCCTCTGCTCGTTGAATTTCCTGGCTAATCAAATTCCTTCCCTTGCGAACGCTCGCAGCATTCAACCCCAACAACGACTCCGTTCCATTCAATTTCGAGGTATGTATTTTATTTGCGAGTTTCGACCCAGGCTGACCTACTCTACAGATACTATCCTGACAACTTCCGAATCCTCCTCTGGCTCAGACAAGGTACGCCATCCAATTCAATCTCTCCTTCGCACGAACACTCACTTCCCTTTTCAACTTTCACCCAACCCAACCCAGCCCCCGATTTAATCAATCAATATATACAACCCCCGAGCTCAGGTTGCAACACGCGCTCGTTCCGAATATTAATTCTCTAAAACCAAGGTAAGCGATGCATTCAGTTCAGTTCGATTCGATTCGGGCTTAAGCATTTTTTTGGTTTACAGGCTACAGGATTTAATAGAGTGTTGGTTGCGCGGGAGGGTTTGGTTTGACGTGAGTATTCAATCCACTTGCTTCGGGTCTCGCACGCGCTGATTTTTTTTGCGTTAGCGTCAGTGGTCGCATTGAGCACACGCCCGGTTTGCGATTCGTTTGTCGCCGTTGTCCTGATCCGCCAGTCCCCGTCTGTTTTTCTTTCTTAAGTTCACTCGCTCACACACATTCAGGTAGCTCACACACATTCAGGTAGACTCGAAACCAATGTATTCAAATTTGTAGAAGACTACAAATTTGTAGGTAGAGATGTAGGTGAGTTAGGTAGAATGTAAGTACATCGTAGAGCAGCTAATTATTTAGTTAGGTAGAGGGATAGCCAGATAGCTAAACAGTCCCGCACGCGCACGTAGAGCGCCGCCGCGGCGCTACCCCACGAGTGCGCAGGAGCACAGCGAGCGGGGAGGGCGGGGTTTTGCCGTGCCGTGGACAGCGCAGCGCGAGGAGTACGACGGGGGTCCGGGGAAGGGCCGAGACGAGTGCGGGGCGTCGCAAACGACGGGACCAGCGGGCTGGATCCAAAATAGACAGCCGCAAAGACTGCAAGGGCACAAGGTACGTGTTTACTTAACTGGGGCGTTCGTTTTGTAACCAATAGATGGTTGGATTCAGTTCCATTGAGCCTCCCTCAGTCGAGTTGAAGTCCAAGTTCAAGTTCGACTTGGGCAATGCTTGCGCTGCGAGGCAGGCATTGCTCAAGTCGCATACAACCCTTTGCAACACCAATCCCAACTCAACACCAACTCGATATCAACGCCCACTCAGTTCAACTTCCGTCGACTTTCTTGTAAGTCAACCACTTGTCCAATCTTGAGTTCTATCTTACTGACTACGTGTTTCTGTTTCAAAGCGTCTCTTGGTTGCATTGCATCCGGGCTCAAGTTCAAGTCCTGTTGAACTCGGACTCGGATCTGAAGGTCAGTACATATATCAACTGTATACACTACTCGTTGAATTTCCGCGCTAATTGCATTCCGTACCTAGTCGTAAGAGCAAGTTGGAGGGAAAAGAATTAGAAACTGTAGTGTTCGAGACGACGACCTGCGAGCAAATAGAACATCACTTGGTGCATTGAACTCTTGAACTTAAGTTAATCAGGGGCGATCTTAAGATGAGGGGACTTAAGTTCGGGCCATGCAGCAGTGGTGGGGGGCTGGCTTGGGGAAAGGCTGGGCAAACTTAAGTTTAAACTTAAGTTCCGCCAACTTAAGGTCAACTCTGGTTAGGACCAGGTTAACTTAAGTTAAGGTCATTTTATTTCATAAGATGGAGATACAAAGGCTGCGCTGGAGAATGTGCGCGCCGAGCTCGCGACATTGCGGTGGAACGTTCCGCTCACCTACGACCACGGATCGACGTCTACGATGGACCTCGCCGAGTTTCTGAGCACAGTCTGGCTCAGATCAACCCATATCGATATCATGATGGAGGACTTGGCGAATCGAGTCGCCGCCGATCCGAAACTTGCGCCCAAGGCACTGCGGTGATCCGATTGTAATAGTGGGACTAAAACGGCTGTCTATTAAGTATTTGCGGTAGTGTGAGTTTTAGTGCGCGTTTTAACTGCTGCTAAAATTTTCGTTTATTTTACCTTTGTTAAAATGAGGCCTCTTTGTCTCGCTAAAACAGTCCGCCCCCTATGCCTTTGGTGAGAGAATTGTAATACCAGAACAAAGAGTGATTGTTTTAAGGACACTAAAATTATCGCTAGTTTTAGACGCAGCTAAAACACGCCCTAAAACTCACGCTACCACAAATACTTACAGCTAATGTCAGTACCGAAGGCGCCAATCGAAAATTACCGTTTCGGGCAGATTTTGATCCCCCGCGAAAGAATGGCTTGTATCTCGATGATTTGGGCACGTATGACCTTGAAAACTAGCCAGCTAATTCAGGCTAATGTGTGCACAATTAGTGATAGAGTCAGAGCAGTTAAAATACTACATTTTCAAGTCCACGGTGAATCTAGCTCCAAATCAGGGATTTTGGTTTATGGCAAGCCCACCTCTTGTCCAATGAGCCTGAATCTTCTAGGGACTTCATATCTCACTATTAGAAGTCTCTTGGGAACAATTTTTGTGAGTGATTCTCCCTTGAGTATGGGTAGTTACAATTGATTTGAACAATGCTGTTGCTCAACATGTGCCGAGCACTGTTAGCAATGGCATATCAGCACTTTTGGCTCTATGAGAAGACAGATAATGGATGATATGTCCTTGTCTCAACGAACCAGGCTCACTGGGTTCGATTTCGGCTTACCAAATAGGATTCTCGGGGCGGGAGGCCCAGATTCTCAGCTCATTGACAAAAATGATGTTTTGGTTCATCTGGCTCTATCACTAATTGCGTGTCAATTACGCCGAAAGAACTATCCAATTTTCAACCGAATCCCTCAAGAACCCATTGAGCTATTGGTAATTCTTCGAAAACATCCCAAATGGGAAATTTTCCGTTCGCGCCTTTGGTACTGACATTAGCTGTAATAGATAGCCGTTTTAGTGGCACTATTACAATCGGATCACCGCAGTGAGGTGCTCGTCGCTAAACTTTCCTTCACGCATGAAATCCTACGTGCCAAGAAGGGCCCGTATTCAAAAAATGCGCTGCCGGAATTGCATCATTGCGAGCGCGAGGTCAAGGAGAACGGCAAGGAAAAACTCATCTTTTGCACCAATGTCGCCAACAAGCACTGGGTCGCAGGCGAGATGGATTTCAAGAATAGAACTATTGGCTTCGGTAAGAACAGGAATCCTATACTCCCAAATATACTTACGCGGCATAGGCGATTCAATGCCAGGATTTTTCCGACCGCCGGAGAAGCTCATCAAAGGCCTGCAAAACTTGAATTGGGGTCAGCAGCAATTCGGAATCAAGTTCCAGTGGGACTACGACGCGCTGGAGCATGGCATCCAAAGGGATGGGTTTTCTTGTGGAATTGTCGCGATCAATACCGCTGAGCGTCGCCTGTATCCCGACACGCCGCTGTGGATCCCGCGCCTGGCCGTCGCGGCGCGAGTTCATCGCTTTCTGAAATATGTTAAACATCAGAAGGTTGAGCCGCCGGTACGCAAACCATACCTTTCTGTCTCGCCCAGATGCTTATTCTCCCAGAAGGACAGCCAATCCACCTCGACAGAAGACAACACCGCAAACCTTGAGGCGGTCAAGGAACCAGCTCCTGCTCCTCGTTCATACATATCAATTTACGACCTTCTGAACCCACCTGACGATATGTCGGCTCAGAGCGTCAATTCATCAGGCTCTTCCGCCTTTTCCGACAACGACGTTCTTCTCGGGAGGGCCACGTGGAATGACGAAGAAAGCGAATCGGAGGCTGCGGCATCCGAACACGTTTCCTTTGCGACTAGCAGTGGAGCAGACGGCGCGGACTGGGACGGCGCGGACTGGGACAGAACTTCTGAGTCAGCTATGGGCGGTGACGACGCTCCTGCGGGCGAAGATGAGGCAGAGGCAGGCCCAGCGACCCCAGTGGACAATGTCGCGTCGGCGATGGATGTAGATGTGCCTCCAGACGAGCCCGTCGCGCCAACAGCCCGCGATGGATCCAAATCACGGAAGGCGACAAAACAGACTTCCTTGTTGGGGTTCTC